>VZQC01008120.1:743250-805135 GCA_009823505.1 Rhizomys pruinosus
TTTTTTTTATTTTTTATGGTGTATTGACTTGGCTAGGTTTCAGGTTTGCAGTTTTGTGTATATATTGGATGTTGGAAGCCTAAGTTAGTTTTCTCTTTCTGTTCTGAAGGTTCTCCAAAAGGAAGACGACTTGGATTCTTAGCAATTCACTTGGCGCCGGGGGGGGGTATTGTGTGCCTGATCTAGCCCATGCCCCTGTCCCTCTGTGCCGGGGACCCCGTAGACGGGTTCAGAGCGAGACCCTCTCCCAGCTGCCCCCCGCCAGACCACGCCTAGAACTGTAGAGCTGTGTACCTGGCCTGGCGCGTTATGGCGTCTCCCGTGCCGAAATTATGAAATTTGAAGGTAAAGGAATGGAACTAGGGAATGTTATACTAACTGAAATAATAATCTTTCTGCCCCCTCTTCTGCAATGGTCCCTGAGCTGTGGGTAGGATAGGTTGAATATAGGAGTCATATCCTGGGATAAACACTCTGCATGCAGTCTCCTGTACTTTAACATAGTGAGGGGTAGGAGAAAATTAGTCCATCACCTCAACTCTCCAAAACGAAGCTTCTTTTTACAACAGAGTTCAATGCAAACAGAGGGTGACATCTGGCTAAGTTTTAAAGAACAAAAGACTGGATGCAGAGTGCATGCTCAAGGAGCATTGCAAAAGAGGGGGCAGAAAGACTGGAAGAGCCTGAGCCGGTTCATGGACATAGGGAAACGGACACTTTTAAACAAGTGGAAGCTTGCTTATGTGAACTTGTGACAATGGTGGCATTGAGCACAGGACCCATGACAAGTCAATTAGAGAAGGGTCCAGAGTGGAGTGAGAGAAATGGGTAACAGGTCGGGCCTAATCTGGGAACAATTGGAGAATGATTATTACTGTGTGAGGGAGAGTAGGCCTTGCTTACAGTCTATAGATAGCTTGACTAGATTACGGTCGATGAATTTGCACAAAAAGATGTCTGGGTACAAATGCTTGACTGGATATGACTTAACATATATGGTGAAATACATGAGGTCTGGTGGGGGTGGAAGGCATGGACAAGGGAGGGGTCCAAATTTGATTAAGAACTGTTGTATGAATTTGAAAAAGCTCAATAAAATTAAAAAAATAATAATTAAAAAGAAAAATATGTGCAATTCAAAGAGAAATAAAGATTTAAAAAAATCTTAAGAAAGAACATAACCAGGCTGGAGAGAGAGCTAAATGTTCAAGGGCATTGCTGCTCTTGTAGAGAAAATTGAGTTTGAATCCCAGCATCCACACAGCAGTTCATAAGCATCTATTAACATGCAGACAAAATAATTATACACAAAAACTAAACTACACTAAATGAAACTAAACTAAACAAACAAACAAACAAAAAACAAACAAAACAAATACTTCTTAACCCAGAAATGGTTTTCTACTCTTATAATCCTACCATGCAGGAGGCAGAGACAGAGGGTCAGAAACTAAAGGTCATCCCTAGCCTCAGAGAGTGTTGGAGGCCAGCAGAGATGAAAGGTGACTCCATTTCAAATAACAAAGGGTGGACCAAAAAGTAATGCACTTGAAGAAAGAAAGCTCAGAAAAGATCATAAACAGGTGTGAAGAAAGCTAGTCAGATAATTGACATTTTCTCACTGTTGGGAAGCTTCTATAACCAAGAATTCTATGTATCTATTTTTAAATGCCAAGTCCACATTACACATTAAAGCCATAGCACTCAAGTTTGACACCAACTATTACTCTGACTAAGATTATCTCCTATTTGATTTCAAGAATACAACTATTCCAAACTTCTGTTCTGTGAGAGGCCTGTCCTTTCTCACAGTTTGTTTCTTTTTCTTTTGATTCACTTTTCCATGGCACTGTTCTTCAGAATTCTAGCTTTGCCTGTTCTTCCCCTTCTATCATAGATTATTCCTACTGAACAAAATCCACTGGCCCAGCACTGGTGGCCCCTGCCATTTGCTGCCATAGAGGCTTCTGAAGAGAAATTTTCATCCTCTCCAGTCTCCTTGAACTATTTGTATTTCTTCATTTTGTACCGAGTGTCAAGTGGAGCTGAAAGAACCATATTCGATGAACATGAATTAAGTGTCTTTTGGGGTGTTTTCTCTGTCTAGATAGTGAGCAGTGCTTGTGAGACTAAATCCTGATTCACAACCACTCCTTTCAGAGCAACAAGCAATAGTCACAGTCACTTCACTGAACACCTACATGTGCTCAAAATGTACCATTAATTCTTCTCAAGGGGAAGTTTTCAGTAAAATTATTACTATGAAATATTTTATTATTTTAAAATTAGGCTTAGTTTTAGTGCTACAATCATCATAAACACAATGAATTCAAATAATCCCTTAACCCATGTACCAGAATTCTAAGCTGGCATGCTAACTAGCTATGGCTAACTTACCCCTGTCAAATGAGTCATTCAGAGTATGTGAGAGAACATATTTTTGTTCTTCTCTCTGAAATTTGCCTGAGTTACCTTGCCCACATATAAGATGGGTTAAGTTCAGACTGGTCCGCCTCATTTGTTTCTAGTCCCCTTTTAGCCACAAACATCTTGATTTATCACATCTTTCTATAATTAAGATACTATACAGAGTGCTATGAATATGAAGAGGAAGTGCAACATAATTGAATTACCAGTATTGGAAACCCTTCCCAGAGAAGACAACATTTGATCTAAACAACTGAAGGGGAACAAATAGCAAAATTGGTCAATTGAAGAATAAGGAGAGAACATAATTATTGATATAAGAATTTTTCAATCAGCATAACATACTGTGAGATGGGGGAAACAGAGTTTGTTAGCAGAGGAAGCAGAGAGACTGAAATCTCAACCTACAGAAGTGATTATTATAGTGAATTTCAAACTAGCAGGTAGACAAACCCTTCTACCATTGAGCCAGATTCCATAAGAAGCATAAAACATGTTAAATTAAAGGGTATTCAGGGCTGGAGAGATGGCCTAGAGGTTAAGAGCACCAACTGCTCTTGCAGAGGTCCTCTTGCAGAGGACCAGGCTGAGAACCGTCTTTATCCAGGGGAATCCGCCCCTCTTCCGACCTCCGTGGCATTGCACAACACGGGTACACAAACCTACATGCAGACAGTACATTCATACACATAAATAAATGAATAAAAAAGGTTTAAAAATAAGGGTATTCAATGGCAAACCACTTGCCTAAGACCTCAATACATTGTATTTGTGTAAAATAATTGCATTTGTGTACTTGGCTTATCCTGATTTTATAAAATTTGAACTAATAATCAAATGAAAGGAAATTTTACATAAAAATTCAAGTTTCTGGCAATGTTTTATGCCTTTCCAACAGTTTGCTAAAGCTGAGTGTTCTGTTAAACAGGCTGCATATTTCTCAAGTGAGGACTATGTCTTTGTTAATTACACAGCGAGAAACAACACTGATTTGGAAGACAGAAATTGTAAGGAATCATATGCTGGGGCTTTCAAAATCTGTGCATCAGAGATCATGTCCTTGGATGCCCTCGCTGCTCCATATAATCCTCAATATGTTATCACAATGGGACATTAAAACTTTTTACAAGTTCCACTCACCCAAAGTTGACAGTCTCAATTCCCAATACAAAATTTATTTTCTTTTCGAGCCTCGTCCATGTTAGAAGTTTTCCATGTTAAAATTTTATTCAAACAAGACAGAAAGCTAGCACAGAATGTAAATGTACCAGTGTTGTGCGATGTTCATGGGGGCAGGAAAACGGCAGGAGATTCCCTGGAACTGGAGTATAGACAATTTTTAATTGTTATTGCGAACTGAACCTTGGTACTTTGAAAGAGCAACCAGTGCTCATGAGTGCTAATCCATCTTTCCAGTGCCACAACCATTGTGCTTAGCACTTTTGTCATATCGATATCAGCATAGAAAATGTTGGTGTGCTAGCCAATGCATTGTATTTGGGAACAAATACAAGTACAAAAATCTATCTCATACTGGACCAATAATTATTTTCGTATGTAAAAGATTCAGATGTCTTAGAAAAACAGAAATTTATATATTTTGAATTCAATCTCTTATTCTCTTCATGTTGACCAGTTGTGGGTCATTGTTGATTCCTTCTACTGCAATAAGAAGCTAGCTTCTTTAATGAGGGTTGAGGGATGCACTGATCTATGGGTAAAGCAAAATATCATTAGGAGTCATTTTACTATTTTGTCTCTTTAGCATTATAATAGTAGTAGGTTTCCCATAGGGCCTAATTCCTAACTAGCCACAGGATCTTATCCCAAGTAACACACCAGGTATGCATTCTACTTTGTAAAGCAGCATGAAAATTCCAGTAAGGGATGGTTGGTTATATTCATGTCCATATTGTATTAGTGGGAATATCTTGTCAGGCCAGTTATTAGTGTAGCTCACAGGTTTCATGGTCCGGTGAGACTGAGGATTAGTTTGCACCTCCAGTAGCATGCAGAGCCTGTTTCAGCACTAGGGATTACCTTGAAGAAAATTAGAGCAGAAGGTACCCCAATTCTCTCTTCTTTTGGCAATTGGGGTGACCTCCTCAGAGAGTAATGTGATAAAATGTGATAAAAATAAGAGCTAAGAATTGGCTAGGCAGTTTAGGGTAAAGACCCCCCAAAAGCCAGTTTCTTTCTCAGCTGAGAGCTGAAGACTTCCAGGATCTGCCAGTAAACTTATCCTTCTGGTTGCTCTGACTTGTGGCCCATGCATCCTTAAGTGACTTGTCAGATTTACTAACCAGTGGGTAAATTATATCAAAGCCATGGTGCTAAGAACCCAATAAACTAACGGAGATCATCCCATCTTGGAAACACCAACAATGGTCAACTCTTATGAACTTCCTTCAAGGATTTGAAGACCTCACAATGAGAGGGGAAAATGAGAGAGATTATTCAGATAGAGGATATTTTTAATTACTGTATAATATTTTAGATAAGGCTTGGACACAAACCCAAGCAGTCTTATATAATACTGACTGGAAGAGGGACTTACCACATATGTTAAACCCATGAGAGAAAATTAAACAATTTCGGGTCTATCTTAAATGTGAACTGTTTACTACAATTTAGTACAAACAAGAAAACTCTCTTTCTTTCCCAGACCCCCTACCCTGATTTATAGTTCTCCCAGAAAGGTAGGAGTTGTGTCACATACCAGAAGACTGGAAATAAGTTGATAGGGATTACCAGGCCCATCCAAACTGTCTTCTTCTGGACTGCATGCAGCTGGTTCAGGAAGGTAGAACCTAGCCTTTTGAGCCAAATTATCTTGTTAGGCCAAAGGAAATATCAAAATAACACTTGTGAGAAACATAAAGTGTATCTTTCAGTAGCCATAGGTAACCCATTAGGGGTCTCTGTCCATTTAATCCAAATTTGTAACAGAGACTTCAGTGCAAGCCAGAAGTGGACTGAAAATTAACAACTCTGTATATTTACAATCCTATTCATGACATTAGTAAACTAGCTTTAATGTTTACACCAATTTAATTTAATACAGGTATCTTACCCTTTTAGTATGCCTTGAAGTGCCATGTGATGTATATATAAAGTTTGGGCAAAAACTGAACACTCATAAATAAACCTTGGCTAGATATATATTTTGCTTCTTAAACTACTTGACTGAACCATAGAATATTAAGCTTGTTTATATAGTCTCACCTTTTCCATAACAAACCCTCTCAGACTTTTGTCACTTGCATAGACTTTCTCATCATCTTTATATAAATTCTTACTAAAAATATCTCCATCTCTTTACAAATCCTTACTAATAATATCTCTAACATTTTTTTCACTTTTTCATTTTTGTTCTTAATACCATGAGACATAACATTCATAAAAGATTGCAGATTTACTAAATAATTTATATGTCCCTTGTAATGAGATGGGACAGTTATCTCAAATATAATAGTATAAACTGCAAGATGTGCTTGCAAGCCTGGGAGCAAATTTTGAATGACCAATTCTCTTTGAATCCTTAGAGGTGTTTTACATAGGCCAGGCAAATGTCCCCACATGTATAACACATTCAAACATAGAAATAAATTTCATCCTAGGAGAGAAGTAATCATTCCTTAAAATGAACTAATATTCTTAAAGACCAAGGACCATAGTGTAGTTTAACAGTTTTAGCTTACATGACAACTTATACATCAATTTGATATCAAGTAAATCATTAGCATTATGCATGAGCCTAAACATTTAAACAGTCCCATAAAATAAATACTATGGTTAGACACATTGTCATGACAAACTAGTTTCAAACCCAAAACCTTTTTTTAAATTTTATTTATTTCTGTATGTGTATGAATGTACTGTCTGCATGCAAGTCTGTGCACCCGTGTCGTGCAATGCCGCGGAGGTCAGAAGAGGGTGTCGGATTCCCCTGGAACTGGAGTTCTCCTGGAATTGGAGTCTCAGACGGTTCTCGGCTGCCATGTGGGTGCTGGGGATCGAACCCGGGTCCTCTGTAAGAGCGGTCGGCGCTCTTAACCGCTAGGCCATCTCTCCAGCCCTCAAACCCAAAACTTTAACACCTTGATGAAAACCCTTAATCAGAGTAAAGTATGACTCTATGTTTATAACAGTCAAAGTAACAACATTTAAACTGCACAGTTTATACAGTATTGAGGTCATCTAGCTATGGGGTAAATTTTCCCATTTTTAATTTAAGATTAAGTGGATTTGGGGGTAAGTTATTTGTTTATGATTCAGAAATTCTACAGCAATGATCTGTATGTTTTAAAACCATCTGGGTTGCCAGGCGTGGTGGGGCATACCTTTAATCCTAGCACATGGGAGGCAAAGGCAGGTGGATCTTTGTGAGTTCAAGGCCAGCCTGGTCTACAGAGTGAGTTCCAGGACAGCTAGGGCTACAGGGAGACCCTGTCTCGAAAAGACCCCCCAAAAATAATCTGAGTAGATTTTTGTTGGGGCTGGAGAGATGGCTTAGCAGTTAAGAGTGCTGACTGCTCTTGTAGAGGACCAGGGTTCGATCCCCAGCACCCTCATGGTGGCTGAGAACCGTCTTTAACTCCAGATCCAGGGGAATCCAACACCTTCTGACCTCTGTGGCATTGCACACATGGGTGCTCTGACCTACATGCAGACAGTACATTCATACACATACAAAATAAATAAAAATTAAAACCATCTGGGTAGATTTTTGTAAGCACATGTTCTACTCCAGCTTTTGCTCATGAAGCAGCCTACTTCTCAAAGTTACTGACAGGCACCCTACTGGGTTATTACCTGTGAGTCCTCAGCTACCAGACTTAGAGGCACTACCACACAGATCCTGCTCCTCACCTCCTTCTCCTGTCTGGGAACCAGAACCTTCCCTACTCTCAAAAGAATAAGAGACTCCTTCCTCTGCCACAGGGTGGGGGGCAAACTGGGAGGAGGAGTCAGAGACTGCCATGTTGTCTGACTCTGGTTCTGGTACCTGAGCTTATCTCAGACAACCCTTCCCCCTCAACACACACACACACACACACACACACACACACACACACAAGGGCACTGGCTGCTCTTACTTAGGACCCACCATTGACTCCCAGTACCCACATGGTGGTTAACAACTGTCCTTAACTCCAGCTCTCAGGGAATCCAACCCTCTCTTCTGACCTCCATGGACATTGTATAACTATAATGTAGGTGCATTTACATACATGGAGGAAATACGCTCTTACACATAAATAAAAAATAATAAATGAAACATTTTTAAAAGTTATTAAAAATAAAACGAAATACATTATATGACATTCTCAAAGAACTAATTAAAATATTAAAAATATAAAAAAATTTGAGGGATTTGTGCTCACAAGATTAGTATTTCTTAATGAAGAATAGAAACAAATGTATTATTAAGCTTTGTTACAATGAAGCAAAACTGGCTAACTCATGGTTGAGGAATCAAAACCTTGCAATTTTAATATTTCTGTTATTTAAAATTGATATATAGAGTAATGGAATTATTTTAGTCTTTAATAAGCCTTTCAAAAATTAAAATCCTACTTTCAAGAATCATGTCCTACTTTCATTTTCCATTTAAATTTTTAGAAATTTATGACACACTGGGAACTTGGAAAAATTGCCAGAAAATTGAAAATAGCTAAAAAGATGAATTTTTTTAGCATAACTCATACAGTTGTTTGCACTCAAACCAATGCTTCCCATGCCTCCATCTACCATCAGAGTCCATCCATTACAAAATCCTAGGTAAGGCCACTACAGTCAAGCTCCCAAACTCTTCTGTGAAAATAGATCCACTGGAGTCTAGTCATCGTATCTGGAAATCCTAGGTAAGGCATACTCTTCTTCACTGAACAGTACTGTCTCTTGTAGTATTCAGTCCAGGGGCAGTACTCCACTCAGTTCTCTTGTCCCACTTTGAGACCTTTTCTTAGTTGGCATAGGTCCCATGTCTGATGCCTACATTGCCACAAGTTTACATGAGAAACTTGCAGTGGATTGTAAGTCACTGCTTCTCTATGTTCATGAACCAACCCTGGCTCTCACAATCTTTCTGTGCCTTTTTCCATAATGATCCCTGAGGACTAGGTAAGTGAGGTTTAATATAAGTGTTCCATCCTGGGATACAAACTCTGGGGGCTCCCATTCTCTGGAAATTGAGTAGTGTGGCCTGCTGTTTACATCATACTTTTTTGTGTAAGGAAGCATTATTTGTGAAAATTGAGGGTTGTGCTCATTTTTTTTCTCTGCCCCTCATTTAGTGTGTAGAGGTTCAGTTGTAGATGTGTCTCATAGGAATTAGGTTTTACATATGTATATATTCTGTGTCTGACCAGTTGTCAGATTCTGCAGTGGTCTCTATATTTTGCATAGAATAGCTTTTTGATGAGTGGCATATGATATACTTGTCTGTAAATATAAGACTCCATAGATAGTGTATGGTAAGAATGTTTATTTGTCTATAGATATGACCCTGATAGGCTTTTCTCTAGGTTCTATGTCCTCTCCAGCCCTGTGTATTTGATTGAGTTTATACTGGCTCTCATGGGTTCACTCCCATTGAGAGGGTTAAAAATCCAATTAGATACCTGTTGACCATCCTCCAGAAAACAGTGCCTTTACTGCACAAATAGAGGTAGTTTGCTGGGCAGCTCATCATGGTTGTTAGAGTTTGGCTCTGGGTTGTACCACTGACTGACTTTTCTCTCATAACAGTGTGCAGATTGTCTGGCATTATGCACACTTAACTTCAGATGAAAGGTTCTAGGTTGTTCTAGTTCACTTTTCTGTTGCTGTGATAAAACCACCATAACCAAGGGAACTTAAAAAGGAAGAATTTATTTGAGCTTACAATTGAGGTTTCCAGGGAATTAGAGTCCATTGTGGTGGGAAGGCAAGGTGGCAGGGGCTGGAGCAGAAAGTCAAGGTTCACATCTTCCAAAGAGCATAGGAAGCAGAGAGAGAGAGAGCAAATGGAGACCATCAAGGCTTGTTGAACTCTCTAAGCCCGCCCCCAGTGACATACTTCCTGCAGCATGGCCACAACTTCTGTGATCTCCCAAAACAGTGTCAACAACTGGGAACAAAATGTCTGAATACTTGAAGCCTATGGGGGACATTCTCATTCAAACTACCACACAGGTTAATTCCTTCCATTAGTCTAATTCTTATCCCTGATGCATGTCCTATTCTGAAGAGTAGGGTCTTATTTAGTATTTCTGGTAGATAATCAAGTGCTTTGGAGATACTTTCTGTACAGGAAAAGAAACAGGCAAGGAAGGGAAGAGGAAACCCACTGAGTGGGAGAAAAATCTTCATAGCTACACATCTGATAGAGGATTAATATCCAGAATACACAAAGAACTCCAAAAACAAAGTAGCAAGAAAAATATATGACCAAATAAAAATATGGGGTATAGATTTGAAGAGAGGATTCTCAAATGAAGAAATAAAAATGGCTCAGACACACCTTAAAATATGCTCAGCATCTTTAGTAATTCAAGAAATACAGATTAAAACCACTTTAAGATTCCATCTTACCCCAATCAGAATGGCTAAGATAATGAAAACGAAGGACAGAAGATGCCTGTGAAGGTGCAGAGAAAGGAGAAAGGGGAACACTCATTCACTGTTGGTGGAAATGCAGACTAGCAACTAGTGCAGCCACTATGGAAGGCAGTGTGGGGGACTCTTGAAAAACATATAAATGAATTTACCATTCTACCCAGGCATAGCACTCCTTGGCATATACCAAAAAGACTCATCAGACTGTAAAGATACCTGTACATCCATGTTTGTTGCTGCTCTCTTCACAATAGGGAAGAAATGAAAGCAACCTAAATGTCCCACAATTGATGAATGGATAATGAAAATCCATCCCACAATGGAGTACTACTCAGCAGTAAGAAAAGATGTAATTGCAGGTAAATGGATAGGACTAGAGAACGTTATTCTGAGTGAAGTAACACAAAGGTGGAAGCCTCTGTTCTTTTATGTTCTCCCACATTTGTTGATTTTAGTACCAGTACCCTTAAATGAGTATATATTGTGATATAACACTAGGAGCTAAGAAATTGGAAGAGATACATGGAGGTAAAGGAAAAGAAAATTCCCAAACAGGGGGAAAATAAGGAACAGAGGTTACTATGGGGAAGGATGGCGGGGGTGCGGATGAGAGGGGAGGAGGGGGAGATAAGTGATGGGGGGTATGATGGAATTTGGGGGTGGACAGGAGAAGGGGAGGGTGGAGATGATGTGGATGCTGGGGCTGGGGTGGAAGGAGGGAGTGGTAAGGGAAGAAGAAAAAATAGAGAATATTGGAACTACCCAGAGTGTAATGTGATGCCTGAAGACCTCGTGAGAAATTCACATACACTGTCTGAACATTAATGCATGAGTTGTGTAACCTCATAGCTGTATGGCAGGGAACACAGTGCAAGACAGAAGATACCTTCTTTTTAATAGCTAGTGAGAGAAATCCAAGTGACTCTCAAAAACTAAATAAATATAAAGCTCCATTAAATATGCTGAAATGTTTTTAATTAAGCTTGTACATGAGAGCAGAAATTAATGAAAATTTCTTAAAATAAATTGAGACAGACATGTATTTAGAACACAGATTGAACTTAAAAATAATAATGAACTGTTTCTACAAGTATAAATTATGTTTGTTGATATTTTGAAAGATCAAGTGAACTTCTGATTATCTCTTCTAAAAATAAAAAAAACAGCCCCCTTTAGGGTAAGCAACAAAATCAAATACTAAAAACCCTAGAAAATCCTCTTCAATATTAAGAACTAATCTCCTTGCCATTTATGACATAGAACTGTCTGTATATTACCGGTATTGCTCATAAGCTTTGGGCATGTGCTCAGATCTTATCTCTCTGACCATAGCCCTCAAAATTTTTATGTATCTTTATTATATTTTATGTGTGCGAGTGTATTACCTGAATGTGTCCAAGTGCACCTGTGTTGTGCAATGCCTGTGGAGCCAGAAGAAGACATCAGATTCTTCTGGAACTTGAGTTACTGAAGGTTGTTCTCCACCATGTGGGTGACAGGAATTGAACCCAATTCTTCTGCAAGAGCAGCAGCTGTTTTTAACTGTTAAGTCAACAGCCCAGCCCCCCAGGACCACATTTAGACTTTAAATCTGACAAAAAATATTATTGGCATATGAAAAAAGTGAAGATTTTAATAAATAGTTAAAATAATGATTGAGGTATTTGACATATTTTATTTACAATAGAGTGCTTATTTTAAATTAGAGCCCTGGAGCTGGAGAGATGGCCTAGCGGTTAAGAGCGCCAACTGCTCTTGCAGAGGACCCGGGTTCTATCCCCAACACCCACGTGGCGGCTGAGAACCGTCTGTAACTCCAATTCCAGGAGAACTCCAGTTCCAGGGGAATCCGACAACCTCTTCTGACCTCCGCGGCATTGCACGACATGGGTGCACAAACCTACATGCAGACAGTACATTCATACAAATAAACAAAAAATAAATAAATAAATAAATACATAAAATAAAATAAATTTAAAAAATAAATTAGAGCCCTAACAATAATTCATCCTCCCAGATTTAGGTATGGCTTAATTAATTTATTGGAATCAACTATGTTTATATTCACATATTTACCATGGAGTGAACAAGCAAAAATTATCTGGAGTAATTCTGAAACATTGATTAACTTGGAAAAAACGAGTCTAATTATTATTAGCTTTTAACCTTAATTGATATTTCTTTGATATTCTATATTATTAGGAATTTCGGCTTTGTGGTATCTAGTTCCTTGTCAGAACAGGCATGTTATACACGGTGTAGAGAAATTCCTGCTGATTTTAATTCTTCTCATCAGATTCCTATGCATTTTACAAATTTTGTATTTTCTTGCAATGAGCATTACATGATAAAAGTCATCAAAATATAATTTTAATTTAAGACCACTCATTTTCCTCAGAGACTTCTATAAAAAGTAACACCATGAATGTGTGGTAGGTAGACATTTCAAAGGTTTTTAATGTTTTAATGATTGGAAAGTACATAACCATCAAATGATGAAAGGAGTTTTACCAAACCCACTGTGTCCTCCTATCTCACAGCTCTACTTAGTGGTCTATAGACTATAGACTAATTAGATGCAAAGCATATGTCTCCCTATGATTTCATTGACTTTATATTCAATACTCTTTCTCATTCAAAACTACTTAGATGCTTTCTTTTGCAGTTAAACTTTTCCTTTTGAAGAAATTGCTTTTAATTACAAGTTTTAAAAGGAGAACAACCTTCACCTAACATCAATTGAGTCATAAAAAAATTCAGCAGGTGGTGATAGCCACCTGGTGATCAACTTAATGCAAGGTGCTTTTTCCAAGGACTTTGAGTGCAATCCTGCTGAACTAAACTACAATTCTTGTGTGAGCCCTGTCCTGTAGTGCAAATCAATCATCAAGAACCTTTTGAGCTCTTGTGGACATTTAAGATTCCAACGCTTGCATCCCTCATAGGTTTACAGAGGAGACAGGGAGAGAAGCCACTCTCCAGTACTGCTCTCTATCCCAGCAGGATATGCAATAATAACCTGTCGGGAGAGAGGCCATGTATTCTCACACTGAAATAACCTGAGCGACTTTCTTTATGAATTAAAAAAAGAAGATTCAGCAGGGCTCAAAGCAAGAAATCATGCCCACATTTTTAAAAGTGCATCACAATTTCTTAAAAAAAATTTCAGGGAGTATTATCACCTTGGTGCATTTTCATGTGTCCTTTTAAAAAATTATAAAAATGAAAAGATTGGCTTGAGGCAATCCTGAGATCACAAAGCAGAGTCATCTCTCTTTCAAGGTTCAGGGTTTACTCATTTATCTTTTTACCATACCAGGGGATGTTTTTGCCTTTTAAACATTCATTGATTTAGTTTTATTTTTTGTCCATTCATAATGTGATAGCAATTGAATAGCTGGTATACATATATTAGCTGTTTTACAGAAGTAGTCAGAATCAATTTAAACAATAAAACCAATTTATCTTGTCCAGGTAATTAGTCTTCCACCCACTAGAATGATGTGGTGTTTATGTTTTATGTGAAACACGTCTACAAAGAGAATCTCTTTGAAATCCACTGTTTCAAGTTGCCTTGTGGTAGAGAGAAAGCTTATTCTAAGAGAGAGTTTAGCATGACATGTTTTACCAGGGAGTTGTATTGTAAAAGATTGAGCAAGGGAACCTGAGTTGTAGAATCATTAAAATCCCTGGGGAATCTTGGTATCAGAACCACAGTGTTCAAGAGCAGAGTGGTCTCTAGTGGAACTCTCCAGCAATGACTGGTCATCAAATGGCTGTGTAAGAAAATATGAGATTTAGGCCACTTTAGCACTCAAATTCAGAAAAGGCTTCTGGCTAATGCCTGTTAGTTGACAGCTGGGGCAGGCAACAAAATCTATAAATATAGTCAAGTGAAGCACCAGTGGCTGCCAATTTCAGAAACACAGTTCTTAAAGACTTTTTCCCTTTAATTTTAGTCACAGAAACACTACTTTTGGTTTTTTATCTGAATTATAATTCAAATATTAGGTATAAAAATAATCAGATGATTATAATTTGTGTTCTTGTTTACATAAAAATACATATTAAGTCTACTAAGTGCTAAATAAATATTTTGAATTTTGTACTCTTTTTAGACAATGCAATTTTAACTTTTTATTTTCATTTAGCAGATGGTCTAAAACCAATATTAAAGAACAAGAAAATTTTGGGCTTCCAGAGAGAGCTGATTACCTATAACAAATTGAGTGAATATACAAGGTAATGCCTTTACCTCAGTTGTATTAGTGAAACAAAAGGCAGACAGGTGTGGGTCAAAAATAGGAATAAATAGAATAGAATAGATGGCAGAGTGCTTTCTTCATTATAAGGGGAATTAACTGATTTAAAACAAAATGAAGGATATTAATAACATGCTTTTTCCTTTACAGAACAACTGAAATAGCAAAACCAACTTGCTGTTTTGTGCTATTCACCCTTTGTCATCTTAGGTTTTCACTGAACTATTTTTAGGCTTAAATGAATTCCAGAAAGGGGACAGTACAGCTTTCAGGATGCCATATTTAATTCTCTGCAATGTCTTTGTTCAGTTGGGCCCTGAAGAGATGAGTGATGGTTTGGCAAGTTTGCAATAAATAGTGAGAGTTCTTCAGTAAAGAACTTTATTTTCAAGAGAGGAATAGCTAGGACAGCTGTAACTTTAATTTTCAGATCCCTAAGACAAGAGGGCATCAACGGGAATGGAAATATTTGGAAGGTAAACTGGGACCTCAGTAAAGATGCATCCAATTATACACTTGGTACGCATGCAGGCAGAACTGTATTAAGCAGTTAGAAATAGAGTGCTCAGGGGGAAAGTCCAGACTTGTTTGAGAGGGGCATCTCCTTCCACCGGGTTAGACTATAATGGGTTAGGAGGCAGAGTCTCAGGTAGAAGGTCTTGAGAAGCGTAGGTTACCACATTAGTGAGCAGGCGATGAGGTATATTGAGGCAATTTGTGTAGTTTGGGATCAAAGACTTTTTTGGAGTTCTATGAGTCAGTTCTGCATTAGGTATTCAGCCTTTAGTAAACTCTGAACCTCCATCTACTGCTATTAAAAGTAGAAATATTGCGGTCTGCAGAGATGGCATAGCGGTTGGGAGCACCAGCTGCTCTTGCAGAGGACCTGGGTTCTATCCCCAGCATCCACATGGCGGTATCCACAACACGGGTGCACAAACCTACATGCAGACAGTACATTCATACATATACAAAAATAAATAAAAATTTTAAAAATAGAAATATCGAGCATTTCTAATCATCTCTTAAGATGATTCATATTAAACATGATATATGTGAAGGCATTCTGTGAATTTAAATAATTATTTGTAATAGTATCTTCAGCAGCTATAGCATAGTCGTGTACATGTGAGTAATTGTATAAAACGTTTAAACTCTATGAAGGTAATTATTTACTCAACTTGCTTATGTAAGACAACTAATTCGGTGCTGCAGAGAAGAAGGTAGGCCATAATTTTCCCTTCTAATGGCCTACATAAGTTATCAGGGAAACAACAGATAAGCAGGTGTCACATAGAAGCAGACAGAAGAAGTAAGTTTTATAAGTGAATATATGTACTAGGGAACAAGAGCATGGGGAGAATTATGTACCCCAGTCTTAGAGTTCCAAGAAATCTCTCTGGGAATAATCTATTGTATAACATAAATTATTCATATGACAGTGAGGAACAATAGAAAATAGGACGTTTTAAGTTCAAGAGATTTCAAGAGAAAATGGTGAGCATAAAGTGCTTGAGAAGAAGTTCTAAAGAAATGAGGCTGTGGAGAGAAGGTAGTAGTCAGATGACATATACACCACAATAAATTGCCTGAATTATTATGATAAGGTGATGGTTATATGAATATGCGTGTGACAATCAAAGACGATCAGTTTTACAAAGAGCCTGTTTTTCTGGTACAAAGGAAAGGAAATTGGAGCCAGGGGAGGCCAGTCTCAATTCTGAACTGTAGCCCAGCTGGTAACTGCAGCACACTCTGCAGCACACTCTGCAGCCCACTCTGGCACCAGAGTCATCCAGTAGCTCTGCCTGGCTATAAACTAATGAGTCTCTTGTCTTGGTATCCTGAGTGCTGGGATTATAGGAAAATAGGACCTTGAACCAAGACTTAAGTTAGTTTTTAAATATTGCTTATTTCCTGCAGGGCGGAAAAGTGAGAGTAAAGAAAAATGTCTCTGTGGTATCTGAAGGTATGAATGCCTCTATATATTATTCACATAGAAACCTAAGGGATGAATTTATTCTAATATTTGAAATTAGAAAGAGCCCGTGTGAGATTTTGGAAGAAATATATAGCAGAGTATTGTTTATGACAGACGTGAGATGCAAAATAGTGGATAGAATCTAATCTAAAAGACTTTTGGGGTAGACTTAGAGAGCCATCACTAGATAAGAAGATATTGCAGAGATGACAGATAAATGGATAAGTGGTTTAAGTGAGAGTTTTGGTAATTATATTCATAAGGCCTGGATAATGTCTACTACTTGATTGTTAAGGCATAAAGAAAAATTTTAGGCTAAAATATAGAACTGCAGAGAAGTAGAAAGAGAACTGAGTAAAAGGTGATGCTAAGAAATATGAGAGGAATTAAATTAAGGAAGTAAACTCACCACCAGCTTTAATATGCCACTGTCCTACTTCATTGATACTGACTGAGGTGCCCTTTGGTACAGAACTGGTTGAGCTATATAGGTGCCTTGGTTTGGACATGGTTTGGGAGTGTGTCCCCAAAATCACTGGATGAAAGCTTGTTTCCCTCTGTGATCATTTTGTTGTGCAGTGAAACTTTAAGAGTAAAATAATCATGTGATAGGTACCACTTTCAGAAGAGATTAATGCTTGCATCATAGAGTAGCTTCCTTCTCTTTAGAAAGGGTTGTAATAAAGCACGTTTGCCTGAATCAGCCTTCTTACCTGCTTCTTGTCATGTGATCTCTCCCCGTCACATTCACTCCCACCATGATACGTTTTATATGTTATTTAATATTAAGCCTGTTAGTAGAACAAGAAAAGCTCACTAATAAAAAGGATTTGTTGGTTCTTCTATGAAATTTGATTTATAGGTACTGACCATTAAGGCGATTATTATTTAAAGGGCTGTGATGCTATTCATCATTGTCAACATTATTGGATTGAGAGACACCTTTCCCCGAAACATTATAAAGCTTACCTAAAGCTTACCTCTGGGTATATCCATGAGGCGGTTTCTGGAGATAGTTAGACCATGAACATTTTAACCTAGTCAAAGTTTAATCCACTGATGGATTCAAATTGAATAGATTACTGGAAATGGTGAACCTGTTTGGAAGAGGGTGCTGCTGGGTTGTATCTTTGAAAAACCTGTTTTGTCTCTCCCCTCTTCCTGTTAACTTCTTTTTGGTCTTGTCTGTTATGAGGTGAGCAGCAGTCTTCCATGGTCTCCCACTGTGATGTTTCTGCTATGCTATGGGACCAAAACAATGGACTGAGAAAACAGAAAACCAAAATAAGTCTTTTCCTCTTTCCTGTTATTTCCCTTAGGTAGTTTTCTGCTGTGAGAATTTTCCTGGGAAGATGTAAGCAAAGGTATATTCATCCTAGATAACACCCCAATGACAAACCAAAGAAATAATTTCACCAAGTGTGAAATTATTTATAATTTATAATAATGAAGTGAACTAGCTTTATAATAATGAAGGTTCTTGGGATTCTTTTCATAAGCATAGATGTCTTAAAGGCAAAAAGCTCACATCCTGAGATTTCTAGGTCTTGTTTACTTCCCAAGACTCAATAGACTGTTTCAATTTAGAGGAAATAGGTATAGACCATTTTCTCAGCAACTAAAATTCGGACAAAGGTTGGCACCACATATCCTGTATTTGATTATGTAAATGAAGTATTTAGGGGCAGTAAACAATTCTTGTTTGCTGGAATGGATGCATTAAGGGAGTCATTTATCTTTTTAGACAGAGACTGAAGGAGTATGGCCAAAAAGAAAATTTACTTTAAACATACAATTTAGCCATGCAATCAAAGCATCTCATACCCTATTTTCAACATTTGAAGAATTAGGTGGGGAACATTTTACATAACTTCTGTTTTTTTGAGATAATGCTATAATGCACTCAAAGTTGTGTGCTTTTGAATTAGTATTAAGCAATTTTTGAAATAAAGTTAAATAACAAAAGAGCCAGCAAATGTAATGTCTTTTGCAAATGAGTGGGCATAAATTTTCTGTGTAAGCTTAACACGGTGGCATACACCTTTGAGATCCAGGCTCTCCATAGAAACTTCCAGGACACCTGGGAAAATAGGGAGACGGGGTCTCAAACCCTACTCCCCAAGTATTTCTATGTAACATTTCTCCTACAGATTCTATTCTAAGTTATTTCATCTTTTTCTTACATATAAGACGAGTAATTGACATTACTTGAGAACATCAGTAACTATAATAGAATCTGAGATGAAAATAAAATAAGAATAGCAAATGTAGGCCAAACCCGAGGACAAAGCTCTCTAAGGTGTGAAACTGTAATTCATCTGAAGCTCATATTTGACAGCATTCTGTACTTCAAACCTAATGCTTGTATTACATAAATAGAAAGAATAAACAGGATAAAACATATTTATTCATTTTGAGGAAATTATTTACACAGTTATGGAGACTGAGAGATCATGAGATATTGTCAATAAACTTGAATATTCAGAAGGAATGTGGTAGAAATGTTAGCAGAAACTCCAATAACCAGAGAACCCATGATGTAAACCCACTACAAAGACCAAGAAGATATGGGATGTCCTTGCTGGAGTCGTGTGGAGGGAAAGAGTTTTCTGTCTCTATACCTTGATTTCATCCTATTCAAGCCTCGATGAGATGCATGATGCCCAACTTTGAGCAGGGAAATTTACTTTATCAAATGCTCAGATTCAGTTTGCTAACCTCTTCTGGGAGCATGCTCCTAAACTAACTCAGAGGAAAGTTTATTCTGGGCAAAAGCTGAGACATACAACTAGTGATTATGCTATGCAAACATAAATGCCAACACTCTTTGAAGGAAAAAATTTATGAGATAATATAACTTCACAAAATTAACAGGTTTTCATTATTTTATACAGGCTCTCTCCTTTTACCATGACACTCTCTACCCACTGTAATTTATTTTTCTTAATAGCTCCACTGATTCTGATTCATTGTATCTTTTATTGACATATCTTTGGGCTGAGCATGATGCAGTGGGTGTGCACAGAAAAATATTAGACGCATTGTGTGATTTAAACAATTTATCATCTGTTATAGGACAACTGCACATTTAAGAAAGGTGAACCATTTAAATGGTCATTTGTAAAATAGAAATTAATGGATGAGGGGTGAGCTACAACAGCCAAGGAGGACAGCCCTGGATAAAGACAGGATGGGCTGTATAAGTCACTAGGAACAGAAGATGAATGTGATTCTACTGGGAAAAATATTTGGAAGGATCTGAAAGTTTATTACTTCTGGAACATACATGCAGAGTGAGACTGCTGACCATGACAGAGCAGAGATGTGCCCAGTAGCTCTAAAGCAAAATTAAAATAGTGTCCTTGCCTCAGGTGGGAAAACACTACTCTAATGAATAAATGATGGTAGTCATAGATTTTCTGTTTGAGGAAACGATGGATGTATTACTCAATAAGCAGCCTGTCTATAGAAAAAATCTGGATTCTTATCACATATCCTCCATATAGAGATGCAAGCATTTGCATAGAAATGATTTGAGAAAGGGCAGAAAAGGGGCAGCAGCAGAGAGAGTTGATGGAAGTGGCTAGAAAGTGCAGAGAAAAATATCCTCATGGATTTGTTTAATAAGGCTCAATTCCACTTATGATGTAGTACACCCTAGGTAATTTAACTCATGCCACATTACATACATGTCATTTTGAAAAATGAAGAGAAAATATGATTTTTAAAAGGAGTAAGTATTCTTTTGTATTTAGAAATCATTCATCTGTATCTATTTTAAGAAGCTTAAAAGCTGATCCTCAAAGTAGACATTGCTTTTTACAAAGAAACTAAATGGGATTTTGTATATATTTTATTTTTTTCTGTGTTGATCACTGGTTTTGTTATTAGTCCTTAAATCTGGGATTGGATCATTGATTGGTTATTCTCCCTTAGCAGCTTACAATGTGTGTAATTCCATAATTTACCTGGAAATTTCATGATTTCATTTTTCTTTACTGCTAAGCAGAACCGCATTTTGTAAATGTACCACATATTCATTATCTAAAGTGCAATTGTGGCACTTTAACTTTGGGTGATCAATAGCTACCTAACTGAATTTAAATCTCATTCAATGGAAGAAACAATTGTGTGATACTTTAAACATAGCCAAATACACATGGCTAGAAATATTCTAGAACTTAGAGAAAACCATAAGGCTGTCACAGTCCTAGACAAATGTAATTACTTACTATATGCCAAGTATGGATCCTTGTATTTGCAGACAAGTATCCAGTCAATACTCATCAAAGAAGTTTCTTTTGCAACTCCACACAGAGAATAATTGTGAGATGCCCAACCCTAAGTGACACATCTATAATGGAACCTCTATACCTAAGGCTCATAGAACATAGTGGAACAAGAGATAGATATAAGACTAATGCATCTATCATCTCTCTTCTCTCATCAATGAAATTCTCTCATGTCAAAGGGGGCAACGAAACAAACAAACAAAACAACACAAATGGCCAAAGCATGGAGAATAGTAAACAGAGTGTGGGCCCCTCTTATATTAAAATTAACCTACCCAGGGCTCAAGGACCATTGTGGAAGGGGAAGTGGAAAGATTGTAAGAGCAAGGGGTGGAAATGCATGACCATATGGAGTCTTACAGGCTCCTGGGACATCGCTCATATGAATAAATAGGAATAGTGTAAGTATGCACAAAACCCTTGCAAACTTAACCAGAAAAAACACAGCATAGAATTGGGGGAAATGGGCAACAGACCCCAACATTAACCAAGGAGCTATTGGAAGCTCATTTCTTCTGGGAGATGGAAAGTTGATATTCATTAATGAGAGACTCTAAATAGGGAGACTAGACCCCAGTGCATGAACTTGCATTGAGGAAAATCTGGGTACAGTAACTTGACTGATAGGCATTAACATAAATTTCAGGATGAACAAAATCCAGTGGGGGAGCTATGAGAGGGTGCAGACAGGGATAGAGTGTATACAGGTGACTAAAGGTGTTTTGCATGAAATTCACAAGATATTCAATATAAAGCTAGAAGAAAAGAACGATATTTTTTACCTATGAAATTATTTTGAGTATATAAATATATATATATGATTATTAATGTGTCTTAATGAAAATATTAACTGGGCTTTCATTAATGTTTGGAAAATAAAAATATTTTAAGTGAAGATTTCTTTGATTTTATAAAATATGCCAATGCCAATTGTGTATCTTCAGAAAGCTGTACATTCATTAAAAATCATTTTCTTCTTTTTCAGTACCTGATATTGAGTATGCAGATCTTCAAGCATGGTAGGCAAGTGCTTTCCAATTCTACTATTTTTTGATATTTGAAATATTGATATTTGAAATATTTTTCAAATATCAAGGTTTCAGAATTAATTTTGGGAAACAAATCTTTAAGGTGCTTAATTCTTCCTACTTTAATATCACAATATAATAGTCCTTCCCATTCCTATGTATTATATAAATTATACTAGCTAAACTGTTTTAGTCAATCTGCAATACACTGATGGTTTTTCTTATCTGCAGCCTTCATTGCACTTTCCAGCGCTATGAACACTAGGCAGCCTGGCAGAAGCTTTCAGCTCGTTTCTGGCTTGATTTCTGTGTGTTGTGTATCTAACGTATGTGCTATCTTTAGCAAGAGGGTCTTATCATCCAGTTTTTTTAGGAGTAGCTAAGAGCAATGGCATAAGGCTGCATCAGGTGGGGAGGTATTTGAGGTATCCTAGCACAGGCGCTAGGATTTTCATTGAAATCATATGACTTGTGGAAGAGCCTTTATTTTGTCATGAATAATCCTCTTTCGTAATTTTTTAAACCTTATTTTCTAATTAGCTTATGATCTAGCAGATTTATATATGACTCTTTTATATAGTCTAACCTTAATTTGGGTTAAATTTCCTCTCCTCCCCTATTTTTCTATCCTAACCCCTTCTCATTTAAACCTTCCCTATTCTACTTTCATGTCACGTGTGCTTTATTAAGTCTTCCCCCCAATTTCTCCCTTTCCTGCATATCTCCTTGATTAATTCATGTCCTTAAAAACACTCATCCCAACTTAAACCTGGGAATCAAAAAAATGTAAATGTGTGATCTTTATACAAGGAAGAACATACTACATTTTTCTTTCTGGGCCTGGGTTACCTCACACAGTACAATAGTTTCTTTTTAAATTTTTATTTATTTATTTTTCTGTGTATGAGTGAGTGTTTTGCCAGCATGTTTGTAAATGTGCCCATGCATGCAATGCTCAAAAGGCCAGAAGAGAGTGTCACATCCTCTGTAAATATAGTTCCAGATACTTATTAACCTCCATATGGGTACTCAGAATCAAATCTGAGACCTCTGCAAGAACAGCCAATGCTCTGAAATGATTGGCCATCTCTCCAACCCCTCGCTCTATTTTCAGTACAAACCTGCTGAGTAAAATGCTCACTGGTGTAACAGCAGCATGACTGTCTGGTGCTTAAATAGCCCCCTTTTTATTTTTTAAAATTATTTATTTATTTATTTATTTATTTATTTATTTATTTATTTATTTATTTATGTGTATGAATGTATTGTCTGCATGTAGGTTTGTGCACCCGTGTCGTTCAATGCCGCGGAGGTCAGAAGAAGGCGTCGAATTCCACGGGAACTGGAGTTCTCCTGGAATTGGAGTTACAGACGAAGGTTCTCAGCCGCCATGTGGGTGCTGGGGATCGAACCTGGGTCCTCTGCAAGAGCAATCAGCGCTCTTAACCACTAAGCCATCTCTCCAGCCCCTAGCCCCCTTTTTTAAAAACTAGATTTGAGGCCCACACTTTAGGAGGAAATGGCTCACTGGTACTGTGCACCGGATAAAAAGGTATGGCTTGGGAGTTCACAGTCCCTAGGAAGATCCTACTACCGGTATTTTGCAAGATGGATATGTGGTCAATATTCCTTCTAAGTATTTTTGTTCATATCATAATCTCATACTGTTTTCAGCCTTGATCAGAGAAGCTTCTTTATGCAGTGTATGATAGTTAGTACAGAGTCATAGCGGGTGAAGTATGGAGAAAAAGTATCAGCTCTAAATGAGAAATTTATATCATTTCCTCCAAGGTACAAATCACATTGTGGAAGAGGGATAGGAAGGATTTGTTTATTTTTATTTTATTTGTACAAATGTTTTGCCTGCATGTGTATCACTGCACCATGTGTGTGCAATGACTGCAGAAGCCAAAAGAAGATGTCTAATCTCTTATAATTGTAGTTTGGATGGTTGTTCATTAGCTGTGATGTTGGTACTCAGAACTAATCCCAAGTCCTGTGATATAAGAGCCAGTGCTCTTAACCACTGAGCCCTCTCTCCAAAGTACTCCCTATTTTTCTTAATCTAATAACCTGAAATTTATCTTCCCAATATTTCAGTCATGTAACTGATTCTCTCTAACTTTCAAACAATCCAAATAAATCTGATTTCTCTGGTTATTCACAGACTTAAAGAACTCTCATTAATAGTAATTGTCTAGACTGGTATTGTGGCCCACACCTTTAATTCCAACCCTCTGGAAGCAGAGGCAGGTAGATCTCTGTGGGATCTAGGGTAGACTAGTCTACATATCAGGTTTCAGGCCAGCTGGGTTCATGGGAAGACATTAGCTCAAAAAAGAAAACATCAGGGGCTGGAGAGATGGCTCAGTGGTTAAGAGCACCGGCTGCTCTTGCAGAGGACCTGGGTCCACATGGTGGCTAAGAACTGTCTTTAACTCCAGTTCCAGGGGAACCAACACCCTCTTCTGACAACCGCAGCATTGCACGACACGGGTGCACCAACCTACATGCAGACAGTACACTCATACACATAAAAAATAATAAATAAAAAAGGAAAAAAAAACATCTAAATAAACCAGAATATGTCTCTAAATAATAAGTCCATTAATAGACCACAAAAGTATGAAATGGGAAGCAGAATTAGACAGAGCTCTGTGAGTTTGAGACCAGCCTGGCCTACATAGTGAGTTCCAGTCCAGCTGGGGCTATGGGAGACCCTATTTTTTTAATTAATAAACAATTAATCTGTGAAAACGTGCTTTAGATCAGCAAGTTCTTAAGTGGGGAGAAAAAAAGAAAGACTACCTATGGGTGCAGTCAATCATTCATACAAGCAGCTGAGCTGAATGGCAAAGACGAACCATGGAAATATCTGGCAATAGCCAGGTTTTTGTTATATTTGCAATTCTCCTTTGGTGTGCCAACATAAGACAGATATGTTTGTAGGTTTAGTAACGAAATATACCATCAACGTCTGCATGTAACATTGATTAATATTATTAAATTAAATGAATAAATAAGCAAAACCCAGGTTGATATGCTGTCATTAGATTATTTGAATCCTTTCTTTTTTTAAATTTTTATTTTAAAAAATGTAATGTCTGCATGAACGTTTGTGCACTCATGTCGTGCAATGCTGTGGAGGTCAGAAGAGGGTATCAGATTCCCCTGGAACTGGAGTTAAAGATGGTTCTCAGCTGCCATGTGGGTGCTGGGGATCGAACCCAATCCTCTGCAAGAGCAGTCGGTGCCCTTAACAGCTAGGCCATCTCTCCAGCCCCTGAATCCTTTCAGAAGAAATGATGTGACATTTTCTCAGCCGTTAAGTTGGTGATATATTGGCCCATGGGAACATACAAACCTTTTCCTGTAGTTAGGTTTAAGATTTGAATTGCAAAGTTTTTGACAAAAAGGTTTCATGTATATCTGTATCCCCCCTTTTTATTATAGGTTTTTATTTTTTGACCCATGAGTTTCAAAAAGGCAGTTGTAATACACATGCCTATAGGCAGGAATCAAGGCGCAGATTTCATCAAATTCACCTAAGCTGTTTTGGGTAACTATATGTTGTTAACTTGGGAAGCAAACTCAATTTCTTAAGTTAAATCATCCTACAGGTAAAAGAGAATGCTACAAGATGATACCGTACAACAGAAAAATTATAGAGAACATTTGTATGTGCCAATCCCAAAGTTATTGTTATACAGATTTTAAGTAAAGCAAATGTGGACAACAAAAATTTATATTTCCTTTTTTTAATTTTTTTTTATTAATTTTATTTATTTCTGTATGTGTATGAATGTACTGCCTGCATGCAAGTTTGTGCACCCGTGTCGTGCAATGCCACGGAGGTCAGAAGAGGGTCTCGGATTCCCCTGGAACTGGAGTTCTCCTGGAATTGGAGTTTCAGATGGTTGTCGGCTGCCATGTGGGTGCTGGGGATTGAACCCGGGTTCTCTGTAAGAGCAGTCGGCGCTCTTAACCGCTAGGCCATCTCTCCAGCCCAACAATTTATATTTCCAATTAACTAAGATGCCTTACCGTTTTTATCAGAACCTTTAAACCAATGTTTTTTAATATACACATATTTACTTTTACTAAGTCCTAAAACACCATGTAACCTGGAGACAGAGTCTGGGCAAAATTGGATACTTGTTGAACTCACATCAATTAAATATACATTAATGGAATATAGACCTGTGTCCCTCTCCCGCCCCTCCCATCCCTCTGGATTCACCATTTCAGTCAGTTTTTTGATGCAGTCTTTCTGTTGTTGTTCTTTCAATATGTATCCCTCTCCACAAGAAATATTTACAACTGGGCTATTGGCACTAGCATCCACATATGAGGGATCCCATTCGTCATTTGTTTTTTGGGGACTGTGTTACTTCACTTAATATAATATCTTCTAGCTCCATCCATTTATCTGCAAAGTTCATGGTGTTGTCTTTCTTTACTGCTGCCTAGAACTCCATTGTGTACATGTACCACATTTTCTCTATCCACTCATCAGTTGAGGGGCATTTGGGTTGGTTCCAGCTTTTTGCTATTGTGAACAGAGCTGCAATAAATATAGCTGTACATGCATCTCTGCAGTAAGATGAGTCTTGTGGGTATATACCCAGGATTGGTATGACTGGGTCAAATGGCAAGTTCATTTTGAGTGTTCTAAGGGTTCTCCACACTGCTTTCCATAGTGGCTGTACAAGTTTACATTCCCACCAGCAGTGAATGAGTGTTCCCCTTTCCCCACAACCTCTCCAGCACTTGGTATCATTTGTTTTCTTGATCCTAGCCAGTCTTACTGGAGTAAGATGATATCTTAGAGTGGTCTTAATTTGCATTTCCTTAATTATTAGTGATGTTGAACAGTTTTTAAGATATTTCTCAGCCATGTCTAATTCCTCCTCTGTGAAGTCTCTATTCAGTTCTTTGCTCCATCTTTTGAGTGATTCGTTTGTTTTCTTAATGGCTGAGAAAGAAAAGATACAGCTTTGCATTGTGTAGGATGTACCAGGAAGTGCCAGCAGAAAAGTTGGCCTGTCTGAACATTGAAAGGAAGAAAAGCCTCAGAATACTACAGGCATCAAACCCCTCTGTGGATCCTACTTATAACAACTATTTATAATGTGTCCTAATGAATCCTACCTTCTAGGTGCCGCAAAGTCTTAATATGAGAGACTTTCTTAGCTCTGCTTCATAGAACAAGGAGGAATATGATGACGATAAGGTCGTTCTCTAACTGTAAGTTGGAGCCAACTGTTATAGAAGTAATCTCTTATAAAACCAGTAAAACTGCCTTCTTTAATTGACTAATAGACATAGGAACTGTGAAAAGGATTATTCTCTATTCAGAACCAAATATAATACTAAAGTCTCCTTAAAGCTGTGAACTTAAGCAAAATATATTAATACAGGAGAGCTCTGATATCAGCAATGGATTATTCTACCAATGAGATGTTGGCCAGGAAATCCAAGGCCCCCCCCCCAAAAAAAAACAAAGGTAAAGGCTTCTTGCCTGTAAACTGGGATACCTGCAAGAAGAGAGGCGATAAGGCCCTGCTGTCAAAGACCTGATGTAAGCATGGGAAAGATGTACTGAGACCACACTTGCAAGTGTACAGTTGGTCTGTGGAATGCCAGAGAGTGTTACCAAAGGCCACTAAACCAATAAAACAAATATAGGTCTCCTTGAGTCAAGCAAGACTCCTCCGTCAGCACTAGCTACACCTCACCTGCCTGGAAATACTATGCAGCAGTGGCAGCCATTGTCTGTATAACCCAAATCTAATTGGCTATTAGCTCTCTCCTTGGAGGAATAACCCATGGCTGATGCCACAAGCTTACATCCTCTAGTGGTTAGGAGATGTTATAAGCCACAGTAAGACCCTGTCATATTTTACTGAAAAAACATAATTCATGGATTAACATACCATCCAAACATCTGTGTCTATACCAAAGTAACCTACCATAACAATTAGTGCTGTTTAAATACCTATGTATCTAATTGCTTGTGCTTCATTAGTAGGATTGAAAGGTTATTCCTGGACAAACTGTCAGCCCATGAAAGGAAACAGCCAGAACTGACCAGAGTCAAAAAACGACAGCTCCAGAGAAAGTAGAATGTTTTGCTTCTTGTCCACCTGTGCCCCTTTTCTAAGCCTAGGGAATAATCTGTGGAAGAGGGGGCATGGTAGTATGTAAGGGCTGTAACTGGAGTGAATGGTGAAACTACAGCAATATAGACTGGACACTTATTTGATCAACTTGATTGAACATAACATACAACCCCCCCCCCCGCTGGATGGTGGGACCCTTGGGCTGTGTGGGTTTGGGCACAACTGCTTGCAAATTGGTTTTACAAGAAGGATGCTTGTGCTCATAAATTATTACTTATTGTTAAAAAATGAAAACAATAAATAAGTAATAGAAGAAAATAAAATGAAATGATGTGTTCACTCATTTCTTCAACTGCCCTTCTTTCAACTTTTCCTTTAGGATATGGCACTCTAAGCAAATAACTATAAGAGACGTGCTATTTTCCAAATTCGTTTTAGGGCTATTATAAGATTTTGCTTAGGATGGAGGCAATAATTTAAATAAGGCATAGCCCATATCTTGTGCAATGTGATGGTTCAACATCATTGCCAACTTGACTGGTTTTAGAATCACCATGGAAACACATAAACACATCTCTCTGGGGGTGTTTGCATAAAGATTTCTCTGAGGAGGAAAAACTTATCCTGAGTGTGGAACACACCTTCCCATGGGTGAGTGTTTGGGCATGATTGAAAATAAGACAGCCTGATGAGTACCAGCCTTCATATCTGCTTATTGAATACAACCACTATGTCACACCTCTCTTTTCACTGTTGTCACCAAGTGCTACCTGCCATGACTTACTGTGCCTTCCAACTATGGGAAAAATAAATCCTTTTTTTCTCAAACTGTTTTTGACATGTCCTTTTTCACATCCATGAGAAAAGTAACATGAAGTGACACCTTATCAATCCCTATCTCCACACTCTCAGAATTGTTTTTACAAGGAATTCTCCACAGCATTAGTGATATCTTTGAATGTTTTCATCTTTCACCCTTCAGTTTTAGATTTCCATTTTTCCTGTTCTCACAATACCTTTTCGTTCATTTTACATTTGCTAAATCCTAAGGGAGCAATGTTAAGAGGTGAGGCTCAACCGGGCATGCTGCCATATGGCTTTAGTCCCAAAACTCTGGAGGCAGAAGCAGGAGGATCTCTATGTGATAGAGGCCATCCTGGTCTACATAGTGAGTTCCAGACCAGCTAGAGCTACGAAGAGTTCCTGTCTCAAAAAGACCAAAAAAAATGTATAGTTTATTTTTTTTTATCACACTGCTTAGAGGTACTCAGTCTTAAAAAGTCTTGAGGAGGCAAGTTTACCATGCAAAGCCACTACTTTTATTTACTGGGAAGGATGCAATAACAGGACACAAACTTGGAAGCAGAGAGCAGTTCCCTGACTCATCCCCCAGATACTGATTAGGAAACACTTCAGATTTTAAAAATGTTTACAAAATGTTACTCTTCGCATTAGTTTCTAAGTTCTAAAGAAAAGTGTCTTGCACATTATTTTATTGTCAGAACCAAAATCCAGAGAATAAGAAACATTTGTCCTTAGATATATATTTAATGTCAATCTAAGATTCACATTTCATGATTTATTTTTAGTTTCATAACTAAAACCAATTTTTAGGGCTTGAGAGATGGACCAGAGTTTAGAAACAATTTCTACTCTTGCAGAGGATCTGGTTTCTGCTGCCAACACCCATGAGGTGGCTAACAACTCTTCCTATGTCTAGTTCTAGGGGATCTGAAGCTCTCTTCTGGCTTTCCTCAGCCATTGCATGATACAAGTGTACTTCATGCAGGCAAAAACTCTTATACATCAGTATATATACTCATTTGAGACTGTAGCACCAATGACTTTTATAAAAGTCATTGGTGCTACAGTCTCAAATGAGGGAGGACAAACATTGTTTGCTTTTCTGTGTTTGTTACTTCACTTACTACAACACTTTCTAGTTCCAACCATTCACCTGCAAATTTCATAATCCCATGTTTTCTTATTGCTGAGAACTCCATAACCTGATGTAACACCAGAGGCCAGGAAAATAGAAAGGTTACACAGAGGTAAAAGAAAAAGAAAAAACAGGAAAGAAGGGGATAGGGAAAATTGGAGGTGGGGAAAGCGAAGGTGTGTGGGTGGAAAGGGAGGAGGGACTGACATGCAAGAGGCCAAAGTGTGAGTGAGGGACGGGAATTCAGGATGCGGGAAGGGTGGGGATAATGAGGGGGGACTGGGGAGAAAGGAGGAAAGTCTGACAGAAAAGAAAAAAAGTAGAGATAGGTGGACCTTGACAGGCTAGAAGATTCAGAGAGAAATGTGATGCACTGGAAAGGCTCTAAGAAATGCACATACAATGTGTGGGCATTAGTGCATATGTATAACTGGGACCTGTATGGCGAGGAACATGGTGCCCGATGGAACAGACCTTCTTTTGAGTGGTTAATAAGAGTGGTCCAAGACCTGCCCCAAATTATACAGGTTATTGCTAAAGCTCTTGGTTATCTTCCAAAACTAGAAGATAAGACCCCACTTCTGAAGAGAGTACGTACATTTGATACAGGTCTTGGAGCAATGGAGCAGGAAGTGAATTGGAAACCTTCTACCTGAAGTTTAGCTCTCATAATTCTAGATGATAATATGTAAAATGCTAAGGGAGAATATCAACCAATGATCCAACCCAGTGCTAAAGCTTAATAACCATATCAACCAGCACACCAAACTACTGTTAGTGGGTAATCAACAGCTATCTAATTGGAATTGGTCAGTGGGTGCAAACTTACAGGCAGCATTGTGAACTCAGTCAAACACACATGGCTGGAGAGGATGTAGATCCTAATGAAACCCCATTTCTCTCATAAAAAAATACATGAAATTTCTTACCATATGCTAAATATGGAACCTTATATTTGCAAAGAAACATTCTTTATGATACTCATCAAATATGCTTCTTTTGGCAACAGATGGAAGCTATTGAAAAATTGTACAGGTGGTCAGACACAGAAAATATACATCTGAGAGTTGCCAAGTCCTAGATGACACATCTATATTTGAACCTCTACATCTAAGGCTCATGGAACAAGGGGTAGATAGAAAACTAATCCGGTCCCTCAAGTCTTACCAGTGAAGCTTCTTTACACAACAGTGTGATGCCCACAGAAGGCCACAACTGGCCAAGTTTTAAAGAACAAGAGATAGCAGAGTGTGCATTCCTGGTTAGGACTCTTACATTAAACTTCAACCACCACATGCTCTGGGACCATTGTGGAAGAAGGAGCAGACATATTGTAAGACTCATGGCTGGTCCAAGGACATAGGGAAGCAGAGGCTTTCAGGTCGTTGGAATCTTGAACATGTGAACTTGTGGCAATGGTGACACTGACCACAGGACCCATGCCAACTCAGTCAGGAAAGGGCCCAGAGTAGAGTGAGGGAAATGTGCTGTAGGCAAGCTCTAGACTGAGAACTATGGGAGACAGATTACTACTGAGTGAGGGAGAGTACGACTTACTTCTAATCTCTATACAGACCAGTTAGACTACAGTGATGAATTTGGACTGAAGTACATCTGGGTAGAAATGCTTGACTGGATAGGACTTAAAATGTATGGTGGAATATCTGGCTAAGGTCAGGTAGAGGGATGGGGGTCATGAATGGGGAGGGTGTCTAAATTTGATTAAGAACTGTTGTATGAATTGTACAACGGCTCAGTAAAAAATCTTAAAATGTTTATACACCCAAAATTAAAAATATCATAAAAATTAAGTAAATAAAAAAACTTTTTTAAACTCATGGTTATCTTTCCATTGATGTATGTTATGAGTTTAAATGTATTTCCTCTTCTCCAAAATTTATATTTAAAGTTCTAATTTCTGATATAACTATATTTAGAGATAAAATTTCTGACACGGATCTTTGAATGTGACTGTGCCTTTCTGATGCAAGGCAGGTCTGACTCAAGAGTCAGGTGCAGGAGGAACAATGGCTGTCAAAAGTCAATCTGGAGAATGACTATTGAGCTCATTGTCACAGTGCTGATGATTCAAGACACATACTCCTTTGTGTGAGCATAGAGAAAGCAGATTTTAAGAGAAACTAGTGGAGAGTAAGAATGGCACTGTAGAATTAGCTCATTGCTCATCGATTAAGAGCATTGGCTGCTCTTGCAGAAGCCACAGGTTCATATCCCAGCACCCACATAGTGGCTAACAACCATGCTTAACTCCAGGTCTAGGGGATCAGACTTCCTCTTCTGTCCTCTGCAAGGATCATGCATGTACTTACACACATGCAGGCATAACATTCATCCACATAAAATAAAAATAATTCCATCAAAAATTAAAAACAATTAGAAAAAGGAAGTTTAAGAAAAGTAAGAGAAACTCATGATAATGGCTGAGGTTCCAAAGGAGGAAAATACACTGAGCTGCTTTTGATAGGATTTATGAAAAAGGTAGATAAAGGCTGTAGTAATTATTATTGAGACTAGTGAATATTAATAGCATGTACAATGAGTGCATGCTCAAAAAGCCCCAGGCTTATCTGAGGAACTCACGGTACCTGTCACTGCTGGATGAAGGAGAGTTGCTCTTCCTTAAGGGAGTGACCAGGCTTCAGAGGATGAACTCATACTGTGAATCATCTGGAGAAACAAACATGACTCAGTTAGCCTTGGCATATATGACAGAAAGCATGAAATATGTTGAGGAGGTTTATGAATGGTGTAGTGAAGGGCCTAAAGGGGCAAAGTCTAAATTTGATTAAGGTATGTACAAAATAAGCAAAATTCAATAAAAAATTCTGGGCAAGTCAAAGCTGAGCCAATGGAGTGCCTACATACTCCATGCATTTCCTCCTGTCCCAACCGAAAATGTTCAGTCACTGCTCACTCAGTTACAAGGGGATCGAAGCTTCCTTTTGTCCATCTGTGACTTGTTTTGTTAGCCAGTAAACTTGTGTTGTCTGTGGGCCACTAGCCTGACCTTGCAGATGTTGCCGTTCTTAGGCCTTGTTGGGGTCTTCCATTTGCTCATTAAAATATGCTGTATTGTTTGTATTCATGTGGAAAATTGTAGTTTTACCATGGAGGGAAGCTAACTCCCATTTCTGCTACCAAGACCTATGTAGCTGCAGTATTTCTTGGTTACCTCATATTCTGTTCTTTATTTCTTGAGCAGTCGGGGTTGAATAAAGCCTTAAAGCCTGGGTGCTGATTGACCAAACAGGTATCCTTATGAAGAGTGGAGATACTAACAGCATGTTTCCCAAGAAAGCTCAGTGAGAGGTGGTCTTCTGCAAACTGGAAAGTACCAGAAATCAGCCCTGCTGGAAGCCTCCTTAGTGGTGAGAAAGCAAGCTTGTTGCTTAGGACACATAGCTTATGGTATTCCAGGAAGACTATTACACTTTTGCCGGGTGTGGTGGCGCACGCCTTTAATCCTAGCACTTGGGAGGCAGAGGCAGGTGGATCTTTGTGAGTTCAAGGCCAGCCTGGTCTACAGAGTGAGTTCCAGGACAGCTGGGGCTACAGGGAGACCCTGTCTCAAAAAGAAAAAAAAAAAAAAAAAAAAAGACTATTACACTTTTGTAAGATTATCTGTATTTTCTGTCATGGTACTTTTGGAATTATTTTTTCACCATTAATGTATTAGCTTCTTAATGCTATCTTAGAAACCTAAAACATATTGTGTAACATGAACCACAGAAAATTATTTGAAAGTCTGACATTAATGTGGCCTCTCTGAGGCCTCTCTTCTTTTCTTGAAGACAACCACATCCTCAGGGTCCTCAGGAGTGGGGCTCCTTCTAACAAATGAGCATATCTACTGTCTCCCTACTCTCATAATTTTATAAAGACAGCAATCAGACTGAATTAAAGCCTGCCCTAAAAATCTCATTGTATCTTTATCACATCTACAAAAATTCTGATATAGTCCTATACAGAGTTAAGACTCCATTATTTTGTTGTCAATGTTGATTTGAAGGACACGATTTGGCCATATGGGTATTTCAACAAGGTATTGCATTGTTTCAAACTTTTTTTTCCAATAAAGGTTCATTTCTGCCATTGGAAAGGAAATTTTTTTCTATTCAATTTTTAAGTAGCATTTTTTACATGCACTGATTCTCATGGATCTTCTAATGTAGAAATATTGGAATTCTTTAATTCTTTATTTCTACAATTTTCATGATATCCTCCTTGGTAGCAGTTATCTTTGTATTCTCAGAGAATCAATTGGTTGATTCTTCCAGCCTCTCTCTAATAAGTAGAACAATGATTTCCATTCAAATTATCAACACCGAATTGTGAAGTCTTTGATTTTTTTTTTCTTTGTAGAGATTTTTAGTGTATTTGGTGAGGTTTGTTCCTAGGTAATTTATTGTTTGGAGGCTACTGTGAGTGGGAAAGTCTCCTTGCATTTCTTCTCCAATTGCTTGTTATTGGCATAAAGAAAGGCTACCAATTTTTCTAAGTAAATTTTGTATCCTGTCACTTGACTGTTGATAGTTTCTAGGAGTTTTCTGGTGAAGTTTTGGTGTCCCTTAGGTAAACTATTATGCCACTTGCAAAATGGGATAGTTTGACTTCCTCTTTTCCAACCAGTACTGTTCTAATTTCCTTTTCTTGTCTTATTGCTCTCTCAAGCATTTCAAGCAGTATATTGAAAAGGAGTGGGGATAGGGGACAGCCTTGCCAGGTTCCTGAATTTAAAGGAAACACTTCTAGTGTTACCCCATTTAGGAAAATGCTGGTTGTGGGTTTGTTGTATATGGCTTTAATTGTGTTGAGGAATGTTCTGTCCGGTCCAATTCCCTCCAGGACTTTAAACATGAAGGCATGCTGAATTTTGTTGAAGGCCTTTTTGGAATTAATTGAGATGACTATGTGAAATTGTCTTTCAGTCCATTTTTGTGCTTTATGATGTTTATTTATTTACGTGTGCTCAGACTGATCTCTGCCTTGAAGTCCTTCAGGATTGTGTTTATGAAGTTTGGTGTACACAGTGTTTGGTGCATATATGATTGTGACATCTTCATGGTTGATTGATCTTTGATAAGGATATAGTGATGCTCTTTATCTCTTCTGATTAGTTTTACTTGAAATCTATTTCATCTGATATTAAACTAGTAATTCCTGCCTGCTTTATAGTACCATGTGCTTGAAATATTTTTTCCATCCTTTCACCTTAAGATGGTGCCTGTCCTTGAAGATGAGGTATGTTTCTTGGAGACAGCAGAAAGATAGATTCAGTTTCTTAATCAATTCTCACAGTCTGTGTCTCTTGATTGGGGAGTTTAGACAATTAATATTTAGGGTTACTATTGAGAAATGTATATTGCTCCCCCTCAGTTTACTTTCTGTTTGCATTTTTGGTCTATGGTTACATTTCCGGGTTTACACCTTCATTAATTACTCTCTTGCAACTTGGGGATAGCTGCTCCTTTCCTCTGTCCTCTGAACTGCTTCAAATATTTTCTGGATGTTTGGTTTTCTAGACATGTATTCTTTCATCTTGTTTATGTCATGGAATATTTTCCTGTCTCCTTTGATTATAATTAGCACTTTTGCTTGGTAGAGTAACCTGAGTTGACATCTGTAGTCATTTATTACTGGAAATACTTTGGTTTAAGCTCTTCTTGCTTTCATCATTTGCACTGAAAAATCAGCTCTAATTCTGATGGGTTTTCCTTAATATGTAACTTGTTGTTTTTCTCTTTTGCCTTTCAGTATTCTATCTTTGTTTTGAGCATCTAGAGTTTTGATCATGATATGATGTGGGAGTTTCTTTTCTGATCTTGTGTATTTGGTATTCTATGTGCTTCTTGTATTTGTATGGGTGTGCATTTTTCCAAGTTGGAGACATTTTCTTCTAAAATTCTATTGAATAACTGGTCCATACCTTTATTCTAGGATTCTTCTCCTTCCTCTATACCTATGATGCAGAGGTTTGGTCCATCGATGGTGTCTCATATTTCCTGTTATTCCAATCTTATGTATTTTTAAAGTTTTCGTAGTCTTTGCTTGAGCTTTTCAGTTCTTCCACATTAACTTCTAGGGAGATATTCTATTTTCATTTTTGGGGTCTTTTTTAGACAGGGTCTCCCTGGAGTTCTGGCTGTCCTGGAACTCACTCTGTAGACCAGGCTGGCTTTGAAGTCACAGAGATTTGCCTGCCTCTGCCTCCCAAGTGCTAGGGTTAAAGGTGTGCACCACCACACCTGGCCTGATATTCTATCTTTTGCTTCATCCATTCTGTTAATGAGGCTTTCTCTTGCTCTTTCCTGTTAACTAGATGAGTGTTCATTTTCCTTTTTCATTTCAGCCTGAGATGAATCAATATAGTAAAAATGACCATCCTTCCCAATGTAATATACAGATTCATTGGAATCCCAATTAGAATCCCCATGAGCTTCTTCACAGACCTAGAAAAATAATCCTAAAGGTCATATGGAGAAACAAAAGACCCCAAATAGCCACAGCAAGCCTGAGTGAAAAGTGCAATACCGGGGGGATCACTATACCAGACTTCAAACTATATTACAGGGCTATAGTCATAAAAACAGCCTGGTAATGACACAAAAACAGACCTGTTGACCTATGAAACAAAACTTAAGATCCAAACTTGAGCTCATACAATTTCAGACACCTCATGTTTGACAAAGCGACCAAAAAGACTTACTCGAGGAAAGACAGCATCATCAGCAAATGGTGTTGGTATAACTGGATCACAACTTGTAGAAGAATAATACTAAACCCCTACCTCTCATCAAGAACAAAAATCAACTCCAAATGCATCAAAGACTTCAATGTTCAACCCAAAACTCTGCAAATGATAGAAGAAAATGTTGGTAGTAACCTATAAGACATAGGCATAGGAAAAGACTTTCTAAATCAGACAGCAGCTGTGCAAAAATTATGGTCAACAATTGACAAATAGGACCTTATTAAACTCATGAGCTTCTGTACAGTGAAAGAAATAATCCAAGAAGTGAAGAGAATACCCACAGAGTAGGATTAAACCTTCACCAGGGATACATCTGATAGAGCATTAACATCCATAGTGTAAAAACTACTCAAAAAACAAAGGAGGAAGAAAACAAATAACCCACTCAAAAGATAGTAAAGAGCTGAACAGAGACTTCACAAGTGAAGAAGTAAACATGGCTGAGAAACATCTTAAGACGTGTTCAACATTGCTAATAATTAAGGAAATGCAGATTAAAACCAACTTAAGATTTCATCTTACTGCAATAAAACTAGCTATGATCCAGAAAACAGAGGATAGCAAATGCCAGAGAGGTTGTGGGGAAAGGGGCACACTCTTCCACTGCTGATGGGAATGCAAACTTGTGCAAGTCCTCTGGAAAGCAGTGTGGAGAACGCTTAAGAAACTGAAAATGAGCCTACCACCTGACCCAGTCATCCCACTCCTTTTGGTATATACCCACAAGACTCATCCTATCACAGAGATACAGGCACATCTATGGTTATTGCAGCTCTCTTCACAAGAACTAAAAACAAACCACGTGTCCTTCAACCGACAGACTGATAGAGAAAATGTGGTAATCTACACAATGGAATTTTATGCAACAGTAAAGAAAGATGTTATCATGAACTTTCTAAGTAAATAGATGGAATTAGAAGCCATTATGGTAAGTGAAGTAACACAGTCCCAGAGAAACAAACGATGAATGGTTTCTCTCATTTGTGGATGCAAGCACCAAATCCCTAGTTGAAAGACAAAGTGATAAAAGTTAATGTTATATTTCTTTTTATCTGAATGCAACTGTGCTGTTATAATGTAAATCCCTTACCAGGCTCTAGAATTAACTTACCACTTATTTTCAGACTTTGTAACTGTGGTGTATGGGTGGAGGGTATGTATTCATAATTTAGAATAACATGAAATTAAAGGGAAAATGTGAACTCCTAAACACATGGAATTAACATACAATTTATTTTCAGGTGTCATAATTTTAGTATATATGTGATGTATATATAAGCATATTTTGGAGCAATACAAATGGAAGGGAATAATAAGGACAAAAATAACTGGGCCAAAGAACTGACTGAAATAGTTAACCTGTGCCCAAACAATAAACCTCTGCAGAGAAAATCTTTAAAAAGACTGAGAAAAAGATGCAAGACATGTATGGCAAAATGCATGAACTTGGTGGGGTGGGGGGCATGGAAAAGGAATTGTGTCTAAATTGGACTGAGAAATGTATGAAATACACAAAACACCAAGAAAATATTTTATTAAAAATAAGAAAAATTCCTTTTCATAGATGTAAATTTTCTTAATTATTTTTAAATTTATTTTTATTGTGTGCCTTAGTGTATGCTGTGTGTGTTTGTGTGTGTGTGTGTGTGTGTGTGTGTGTGTGTCTGTGTATATGTATGTATGTAAGCTATATATGTGGGTGACCACCAAAAGAGAATATAAGATCCCCTAGAGCTGGAGGTACATTTTTCAGAGCTGACTATTTGAGGCTACCAGGTGCAGGCTTCCTTGTCCCCCTGGAGAGCACCCAACAGGATATTGGCAAGACCTGTACTGGCTGAACCTACACAGGTCCTTTTCTGACCATCAGTCACCAAGTGATGAATATATTTCTCTTAGTAGTTGTGCTTGGATGCTACTTACACATCTTAAATGCAACTGTTCCTAGTTGCATGCCTTTGTCATAGAAGTTCTCCTTGGCTACTGCTGATGAAATTACAGGTGATTACTAGAACATATTGAAATTATGCAATTAAAAGGAACTTGTGTGGTTTTGTGCTATATTTATATAGTAAGATTTTCCTGCTTTGAGGCAAGCATAACAGCATTGTAATTCTGCAATAAAGTGCCTGCTTGGTTATCAGCCTACAGGCCCTCCTGATCCCATTCATTTCTGTCTATGTCTTTTTTTCTTCATCCCCTATCTTTCCCATTCAGGTTTTAGGATGCCCTGGAGTTGTACTGTTGCAGTACATTTATGAGATGACCAATATGGAGGCTGGGAACTAAATTCCAGTTCACTGCAAGAGCACCAAGCACTTGGAATTGTTGAGCCACATCATCTGCTCCCTAAACATTTCTAAATGCATTCATTATCTGTTATACTTAGTGTAAACTCTTCTTTCTGCTGGAATCATTGACACTGTGCTCCTTAGATTGTGATATGCACTGTTTTTCAACAAACCTTTCCTGGAAGGCAGCTTCCCACTATAACACCAATGCAGCTTAAACCTTCCTTATCTGTTTCTTCAAGCCTGATCTATTTTCTTCCATCTTTCAGTTATTCTTCATAATCTTCGAAAAACAATAACATTAAATTGTGTTCTTTTCTACTAGACATCATTTTTCAGTATATATGTTTGGACATGTGGATCTAGAAACTAATGCATGAAAAAATACATATAAAATATTTTTCTGTTTTAAATTCTTGAAAAAGTAAGAAATCACCATGACTAAATTTCTATTATTTTGAATATTGTTTATATTTTATCATATTTTCTACTTTGTTTATTTGTGTTTTGTGATGAAATATTTATAGAAATATATTCATTTTCTTCTTAAATCCTGCCAGTTTCTATGCTTAATCTGTTCTCTTTTAATTGTTGTTATTTATTCTTAGTTTTCATATACATACTATCTTTTCAGATAGTCTGTCCATATTTAATATGGTAAGAATATTTTTTATTTGCACAAATGCATTGTTTAAAAGGAGAGGACATTGATAAGCCCTTGACTAAAGACAGAAAATCTCTTCTCAGAAGAGTATAGATAGGGTGTAGTGTATGTTAGGGTAAGAGAAATAGAGACTATGTAGACAAAAACACAATTTAAACATAGCTAGACAATAAATGTTAACTTTGTAATTAGAAATATATGCTTTGAAGAGCGCCGACTGCTCTTGCAGAGGACCCGGGTTCGATCCCCAGCACCCACATGGCAGCTGAGAACCGTCTGAAACTCCAATTCCAGGAGAACTCCAGCTCCAGAGGAATCCGACACCCACTTCTGACCTCCGCGGCATTGCACGACACGGGTGCACAGACTTGCATGCAGACAGTACATTTGTACACATACAGAAATAAATAAAAATTAATAAAAAAAATTAAAAAAAAGAAATATATGCTTTGGTGGTGGTGGAGATTAAAAAAAGTTCTCATACACATGAGTCAAGTGAGTTCCCCTAGAGCTATATCTAGATTCAGTAGTTATATTATTTTTTTATTGTAGACATTACCTTAAATAGAAACTGAAAAAAAGGAACAGAGATTTACAAAAATTAAATACAATCTACTTAAGATTTTGCAGTACTTATGCGAAAATATCTTTTGACATTAGCTTTTTAATTTATTTTTTCTATAATAATTTTATTTATAAGACCAGTAAGTACACATAGGCAATAATCATAAGGAGTTTCCACATAAATCCAGTTAGTTAACATCTGAGTTCAGTTTTTGTACAACTCAGGGTCTCCAAGTCCAGTTGAAGAAGTTTGCTTGCACAAACATGTCGATCAAATATAAAGAAAAGAGAAAAATAATCAGTCGCCTTTTGCTCTAATCTCAGACTTCATCCTGCCTCCTTGACCCTTAGAATCTTATGTGCCAACCACTTCTGAGAGAGTCCCTGGGCTTTGGAGTGGAGGGTGAGAGTGAGAGATAGAAGACTTTTTTTGAGGTGACATATCAAACTTTTGGGGTTGTCCAAGTTCTGTTTGCAATGGACAAGTTATTTAGCAGTCTACTTTTAATTCTAATAATAAAACACAAACAGGAACAAATATTAAAAATTATAACAAGTTACTTTATGGGCACAGATGCTTATGCTTGGATAATATTTTAGCTGGGTTATCATAACTGTTTGACAAAGGGATGCCAATAGTTTTCTAATGTGGTCAATAGAACCTCCTGACATTAGGAGGCATCACGGCGACAGTGTCAGCCATGTGTCATACCCTGCCAGGAGCAGGCCATAGACCAAATTGGGATTTTTTTTCTTTCTTTCTGGGTGTACATTTGTCAAGCTGCCACTATTGAACTATATCTTCTTTGGGATGTAAAAGTGTACCCCAAGAATTTTGTAGTAAAACTTCCGAGACCATTTGTTTCCAGAGGTTTGTATAGTGTGCTCTGACACCATGAAGATCAGCTGTTTATTTGCAGTGCAGGGTCTCACCATAAATTTTTGCACTTATCACACTGTATCTTTGGCAGTAAGGTCTTACTGTCTATTTCTTATGTGCACCCAAAGTTATAAGCAAATGACCTTTGTTTTGGGGGCTTTTAAAGCCTCCCTGGTCAACAACTCCTGGTAGGGCAGGCCAGAGCCAGCACTGAAGCCTTTATCTACCAATGCTTTTTATTTAACTGTAGGGAAAATTTGCAACCTAGAGGGAGGAGGTGTATTCCTTCCCCCCTCTGTTTTTGTGAGCAGTCTTTCTTGTTTCCCAGAATCCTATAAATCCTGATTTATAGTTTTCCAGAAGGCAGGAGTTGTATCACATTCCTATAAACAGGAACCCAGTTGAAAGGGCTTACCAATCCCTTTCAGACTGTCCCCTTCTGGACTGCATACTGATGGTTCAAGGGGCAGGGAAACCATTTTTTCCTGAGCAGCATTTTTTGATTCATTAAAACTTTCCTTCTTTATTTCTTTCGCCCCAAAACTAAAAGCTATGCATAAATCTAGGCTCTGGAGTGGTTCCAGTAAAGAGTACAAATGAAGATCTTGCTGGAATGCAGCCTATATTCCAGTACAGGGAGATTATAAAAGTGGGAAAAAAATGAGAATTTGGGCTGTTATGCTTGTTGAGGAAGGTTTCAATGAAAGAGTAATCAAAGATGCCATAAAAGAACATGATATCATAGTTACTGCAGTCAGGGAAGACCTCTCTGAAGAAACAGTTTACAAGATGATGTTATGAAAAATGGGTTCACCAAGGATAGCAGTTTATACCTGCAGTCTAGAATGTTGAAACAGAAAGCAAGGGAATTTTCATGAATAGGAAGTGTGCTGGATAGTTTTAGTGTCAACTTGACACACCTGGGTTGAGGGAGCCTCAATTGGGGAATTGGCTCCATTGGATTGGCCTGTGGTCACATCTGTGGAGTATTGTCTTGATTGTTGAGCAGTGTGGGAGGGCCCAGCCCACAATGAGTGGTGCCACCCTGGGCAGGTTGTTGTGTATGGTATAAGAAGGCAGGCTGGACATGAGCCAGGGGAGCAAGCCAGTGAACAGCATTCCTCCATGGCCTGTGCTTCAGCTCCAGCCCTGAGTTCCTGCCTTGGGATCTCTAAGTGATGAACTATGACCCAGGAGATGTAAGCTGAATAAACCCTTTCCTCCCCAAGTTGGTGTCGGTCAGAATGTTTTGTCACAGCAATGGAAGACAAACTAGAACAGGAAGCATGCATGGATGACTTAAGGAATTATTTCAGGGCAGTATGGGATCCAGAGTGAGAGTCTGTCTAAAATGACAAAGCCCAGTATAAGTAAGTACACAAATGAATAAATAAATAAGTAATAAATTAATAAAAATTTAATAGACTGATATTGTTCTACTTTGGTTTCCTGTTGCTATGATAAAAAATTCGACTGAAGCCCACTTGGGGAATCAAGAGTTTATTTAATTTTATACTTGAGGGAAGTCAGTTCAAGAACTCAAGGAGGGAAACTAGAGAGAGGATAATAGAAGAAATTGATTATTGATTTGCTTCCCTGGTCTTTGCTCAGCCTGCTTTAGTAGGTAGCCCAGAACCTCTTGATCTGGGATGGCATTGTCTACAGTGAGCTGAGCTCTCCCACAACAATTAGCAATTTAGAAAATGCTTGGCAAACATTGCCATGGGGTAGTTTAATGGGAAAAACTTCTCAGTTGAGGCTTTAAAGGTGCCAGGTCTCAGATTCTCTCCATGACCCCTTTAAAACCAGTACCACATGGTACACTCTCAAAAATTATCCAGTTCAGCTACTAGTTTGAGATGCCACCTTGGCTCCTCCAGAACACAGTTTCGGTGTGCTCACTCTAAGGAAATACTTCCCTAATGATTTAATCTTAATGATGCTGTTCTCTTACTGTTCACAGGCAATTTTTCAGCCCAAGTAAACAAGTATTGATTGTATCTCACAAAATCTTTCACTTCCTTAGATCCTTAATTAAAAATATGTCATTCATATAGACCAGGTAAAGTTTCTGAGGGACTCTCAAACTTCTTTGTGAGAAGTTTGAGAGTCCCTCAGAAACTTGGCCCCTACAATCTCCATTTCTTTCAGGATTAACTTTCAGTGTCCCACAGAACAGCTCGCTAAACTCTAAGTACTGAGTGGATTATCAAACCCAAAGCTCCAGAATCCTTCTGTAATCCTCCCCAAAAGCAATGTGGTCAGATCTGTCAAGGATACCTCATTCTCTAGCACAAATTTCTGTTAGTTTGTTGTTGTGACAAAATATCAGGACTAAAAGCAACCTGAAAAGGAAATGGTTTATTTGGCTTAAATCTTATTCTCTTTGGAGAAAAGGATTTCTCCTCTAAGTACCTTCTTGTACTAAAAGGGGAGTATGTAGATACCATGATGGAAAAATGTTCCAGAAACAGAGAACTGAGTGAATGATTCTGCAAAGGAACTAGAGAAAGAAGTGTAGGGAAATTCTAACAGGCAGAAAAACAAACAGACCTATCATCACCACCAATATGAATTTAGCTCTTCAACAAATAGTTTCTGTCCCGTACCTTTATAGATTAAAGGCAGAATAAAATTATTTTTTGAATTGGTAAGAAGAAATTGCAACTTAAAGTCTTTACACACTAAATGAATTTCTTTACCTCTGTTTTGATGATCCTATTTGCTCTTTTGATTAATTTTCATCTAGTTTTTTTACCTCAAGGACCGTTTTATACCTTAAGTAACTTCGAGCAGGTGTGTGTTTAGAATTGATCTGACAACCGATTAACTGAAATGTTAAGTCTTAGATTTTCAATGGGAAAAAGAATCTTTCCAGAGGAGTGGTTCTTTTCTTAAAAGAGAGATCACAGAACAAGTGAGATATAAGATAGGAGCCATTAGAGAGAAGGATAAATGCCAGTTTGTGAAGCGCTGCTTCTGCTCTCCCAGGAGACCCACTGTCAAGCACACTCAAGCAGCAAACACAAAACCAGACATCAGTATGTGTAGAGTGTCCACCATATTTGCTCTGAGCAGAGGGAGCCATATGAAGCAAGACGGCAAAGGTGAAATCCAACAAGATAGCCTACTTTATTGCCATGGCAACCCAACTCTGATAAAAAGTAGAAAAACAATAAAATATCTTCCGACTCTGTGCTATGAATACCCACTGAATGGGGGAACAGTCCATGCTTGGATGGTCAGGGCTTGGCATTCTCACCATTTGGGTGATTTCCTGTGAGAAAGTCATGGGTTCTGTTTCCAGAAAACACTGATTTAAAAACATTGGAATTGTTGCATTACTTAGTTTGTACAGTAACTAAATTCAGATTTATATGTGAAAACTGTAGCTTCAGATTAAAATCTTAAGTGCCACTGCAGAATTCATAGAATTACCTGTGCTCTGTCCGATGCCTTTCAGCAATACTTTGCTGTCCACCAGGAACAGACTGTACTCTGTATAAGGAACAGAAGTTATGGGACATTCTGTTACATGCTTTAAATGAAAGCTATATTTTATTTGGCTGGATTGGTTCCAAAATTCTGCAATAATTGTTAAAAATACCCTTCCTTGCCTTCCCACCCATAGAACAAGGAGAAATATGACAATGATGAGGTCGCTCCCCAACTGTAAATTGGAGACAACTATTGTAGAGGTAATCTCTTATAAAACCGGTAAAACTGCTTTCTTTAATTGACTACTAGACATGGGAACTGTGGAAGGGATTACTCTCTGTTCAGAACCAAATATAATACTAAAGTCCTAGGGCTATGCACTCAGGCAAAATATATTAATACAGGAGCTCTGACATCAGCAATGGATTGTTCTACCAGGTGGATGTTGGCCAGGGGATCCAAGGCCCCACAAAAGGTAAGGGCTCCTTGCCTCTAAGTTGGGATACCTACAGGAGGAGAGGCAATAAGACCCTGCTGCCGAAGACCTGACGTTAACATGGGAGGGATGTATTGAGACCACACATGCAAGTGTACAGATGGCCTCTGGAATGCCAGAGAGTGTTACCAAAGGCCACTAAACCAATAAAGCAAATATGGGTCTCCCTGAGTCAAGCAAGACTCCACCGTCAGCACCAGCTACACCTCACCTGCCTGGAAATACTGTGCAGCAGAGGCAGCCATGTGCCTGTATATCCCAAATCTAATTGGCTATTGGCTCTCCCCTTGGAGAAATAACCCATGGCTGATGCCACAAGCTTACATCCTCTACAGGTTAGGAGATGTTATAAGCCACAGTAAGACCCTGTCATATTTAACAGGGGGGAAAATTGTAATTCATGGATTAACATATCCAAACATGTGTCTATGCTAAAGTAACCTACCATAACTATTAGTGCTGCTTAAATACCTATATATCTAATTGCTTGTTCTTCATTAGTAGGATCGAAAGGTTATTCCTGGACAAACTGTCAGCCCATGAAAGGAAACAGCCAGAATTGACCAGAGTCCAAGTCAACAGCTCCAGAGAGAGTGGACTGTTTTACCTCTCATCCACCTGTGCCCCTTTTCTAAGCCTAGGGAACAACCTGCGGAAGAGGGGGCGTGGTAGAATGTAAGGGCTGCGATTGGGGTGAATGGTGAAACTACAGCAATGTAGTCTGGACACTCATTTGATCAACTTGATTGAACAAACAACCTGTCACCCCCCACTGGATGGTGGGGCTGTAGGTGTTTGGGCACAACAGCCTGCAGATAGGTTTTGCATGAAGGATGCTTGTACTCATGGATTATCACTTATAGCTAAAAATGAAAAAAAAAAAAAATCAGAGAAAGATGCAGGACAGTTATGGCAGAATGCATGATCTGGGATGGGGTGGGGGTGGGGGGGAGGGAAAGGGAAATAAGCCTGAACTGAATTGGAAAAATGTATGAAATGCACAAAGCATCAATAAAAACTAATAAAAAAAAAACAATAAAAAAAAATACCCTTCCTTCATTTTGCTATTTATTGGTTACATGGTATATTATGGAGAGGAAACATTTTTTCCTATTTAGAATCTGTTTAACTATCACTGCTTCCTTGGTCTTCACAGACATGGGAAATTTTGAGCCATACTTATGATTTTATTTATTTATTTATTTAATTGATGCTTTATGTATTTCATACATCATTTTTCATTTCTGTTCAGGCATATTCCCCTATCCCTTCCCCCTACCCCACCCCAAACCATCCCAGATCATGTATTCTTTCATAACTGTCCTGCATCTTTCTCTCAGTCTTATTTTATGATTAGGAATTCATATTTTCCTCCATTAATTTCATATTCTAAAATATAGATACATACTCTCCACTCATATACAGTAATTAAAAGCTCTAAAATACTTGGTGGGTGGATTCTAGAGGCCATTGAGGGATTCACATTATAACAACATAGTTTCTTTCAGATAAACAAAAATATAACCATACTGTCATTCAGCTTGCCTTTCATCTGGGGGATTTGGTGTTAGCAACCACAAATCAGGGGAAACCATTCTCCATTTGTCTTTCTGGGACTGTGTCACCTCACTCAGCATAATGGCTTTGAGCTCCATCCATTTACCTGCAAAGTTCATAATGCCATCCTTCTTTACCGCTGAATAGTACTCCATCGTGTAGATGTACCACATTTTTGTCATCCACTCATCTGTTGAGGGGCATATGGGTTGGTTCCAGTTCTTCGCTATTGTGAAGAGAGCCGCAATAAATATGGATGTGCATATATCTTTGTCGTAGGATGAATCTTTGGGGTATATACCCAGGAGTGGTATGATTGGGTCAGGTGGCAAGCTCATTCTGAGTCTTTTAAGGGTTCTCCACACTCCTTTCCATAGTGGTTGTACAAGTTTACATTCCCAGCAGCAGTGGATGAGTGTTCCCCTTTCCCCACAACCTCTCCAGCATCTGTTGTCTTTTGTTTTCTTGATCTTAGCTAGCCGTACTGGAGTGAGATGATATCTGAGAGTGGTTTTAATTTGCATTTCCTTAGTTATTAATGATGATGAACACTTTTTGATCTTTCTCAGCCATCTTTAATTCCTCACTGGTGAAGACTCTGTTCAATAATTTACTCCATCTTTTTGTTGTTGTTGTTCTTTTCGAGACAGGGTCTCCATGTAGCCCCAGCTATCCTGGAACTCACTCTTTAGACCAGGCTGGCCTTGAACTCACAAAGATCTGCCTGCCAATTGCTAAGATTAAAGGCATGTGCCACCACACCCAGCTACTCCATCTTTTGAGTAGGTCATGTTTTCTTTTTTCTTCTTCTTTTTTTTGTTTTTATTGATGCTTTGTGTATTTCATACATCATTTTCCAATTCAGTTCAGGCATATATCCCCTTCCCTTCCCCCCACCCCACCCCTACCTATCCCAGATCATGCATTCTGCCATAACTTTTCTGCATCTTTCTCTGTTTTTTTGTTTTGTTTTGTTTTCATTTTTTTAACAATAAGTGATAATTTGTGAGTACAAACATCCTTCATGTAAAACCAATTTGCAAGCAGTTGTGCCCAAACCCACACAGCTCATGGGTCCCACCATCCAGCAGGGGGGGCTTGTATGTTCAATCAAGTTGATCAAATGAGTGTCCAGTCTATATTGTTGTAGTTTCACCATTCACCCCAATTGCAGCCCTTACATTCTACCGTGCCCCCTCTTCCGCAGATTGTTCCCTAGGCTTAGAAAAGGGGCACAGGTGGATGAGAAGCAAAACAGTCTACTTTCTCTGGAGCTGTTGTCTTGGTCTCTAGTCAATTCTGGCTGTTTTCTTTCATGGGCTGCCAGCTTGTCCAGGCATAACCTTTCGATCCTACTAATGAAGCACATGCAATTAGATATATAGGTATTTAAACAGTATAATATATAGCCTTTTGATCCTACTAATGAAGCACACGCAATTAGATATATAGGTATTTAAACAGTACTAATTGTTATGGTAGGTTACTTTGGTTTAAACACAGATGTTTGGATGGTATGTTAATCCATGAATTACATTTTCTTCTGTTAAGTATGACAGGGTCTTCGTGTGGTTTATAACATCTCCTAACCATTAGAGGATGTAAGCTTGTGGCAATAAAGTAAATATAGGTCTCCTTGAGTCAAGCAAGACTCCTCCGTCAGCACCAGCTACACCTCAACTGCCTGGAAATACTGTGTAGCAGTGGCAGCCACATGTCTGTATATCCCAAATCTAATTGGCTATTAGCTCTCTCCTTGGAGGAATAACCCACGGCTGATGCCACAAGGTTATTTGTTTTCTTACTTCTTTGTTTTTTGAGTAGTTTATATATTCTTGATGTTAATGCTCTGTCAGATGTGTCACTGGTAAAGATTTATTCCCACTCTGTGGGTTTTCTCTTCACCTCCTTGTTTCTTTCTTTGCACAGAAGGTTTTGAGTTTTATTTGGTCCCACTTGTCAACTGTTGACCTTACTTCCCATGTGGCTGCTGTCTGGTTTAGAAAGTCTCCTCCTACACCTATGTCTTGTAGGTTGTTGCCAAATTTTTCTTTTATCACCTTCAGGGTTTCAGGCTTCACACTGAGATCTTTGATCCACTTGGAGTTCATTTTTGTACAGGGTGAGAGGTAGGGGTTTAATTTTGTTCTTCTATAAATGGTGATCCAGTTTTGGCAACATCATTTGCTGAAGATGCTATCTTTCCTCCATTGAGCTTTTTTGGCCCCTTTGTCTAATATGAGGTGGCTGAAATTATATGAGCTCAAGTTTGTATCTTCAATTTTGTTCCATTGGTCAATGGTTCTGTTTTTTTGTGAGTTCCAGGCAGTCTTTATGACTATAGCCCTGTAATATAGCTTTAAGTCTGGTAATGTAATACCCCCAGTATTGCACTTTCAGTCAGAGTTGCTTTAGCTATTCAGGGTCATTTATTTTTTCCATATGAATTTAAGGATTTTTTTTTTTTGTCTTTTTGAGACAGGGTCTCCCTGTAGCCCCAGCTGTCCTGGAATTCACTCTGTAGACCAGTTTGGCCTTGAACTCACAAAGATCCACCTGCCTCTGCCTCCCAAGTGCTAGGATTAAAGGTGTGCGCCATCACACCCAGCCTAAGGATTTTTTTTTCTAACTCTGTGAAAAAGGTCATGGGGTATTTTGATTGGGATTGCATTGAACCTGTATATTAATTTGGGTAGAATGTACATTTTTATTATATTAATTTTTCTAATCCATGAGCATGGGAGGTCTTTCCATCTTTTGATGTCATTTTCAATCTCCTTCTACAGGGTTTTGAAATTTTTGTGCTTTGCCACAGAAGTCAAGCAAGGCTTGCTGTTAATTTTATTTTTCCAAAATCAGCTTCACTGAATTAATTTACATACAATAAAATCTATCAATAATTGAGTTTTGACAAATATAACTGTTACCAAAACCAGTTTTATTTCACTATTATTATTGTGTTTAATTCATGAAAAAAATGTAAAATACTTTATACTGATTGGTATTTGGTAAAATATACAAGCTATTATTGATTTACATGTATAGATAGATAAATAGAGAGGGGGAGAGAAATAAGAAATAGATGCATATGTGTGTGGTGTACCTGTGAATAAATACTACAAACTCAGGAATATAATTTTATTTTTCTTATACTTATTTACTAATTATTTTCCATATTCTTCATTCCTTTCTATGAATTTGAATTAGTAACACAATTGCTTGCTTTTTCTTTGAATGCTATAGAATTAATTTTGTTTTTGTTGTAGTGAATTCTGGTAGAATTGAACTAATTCAATGTTTATTAGTAGAGAAATCACCACTTAAAATCCATTCATAAGGAATAATTTCACTGGATACAAATTCTGATTTGATAGAATACATTCATCAATCATTAAGATATTATTTCTAGGATTTTACTTTATTTCTGATCAGACATTAGCCATTAATCATTTCATCATGATGTATAAAGACATATTTCTTTACTTTTTTTCACGTGCAATTTACTTTGATGTATGCAGTTGTAACTATCTCTGTATTGGTTTAATTTGGTTGATCATTGAAGTTGCTGGGTATGTAGGTTAATGGTTTCATTACATTTGGGTAGTTAAAGGGCAGTAATAATCTTTCAATCTTTTAGACTTTGATATTTTTCTCCTAGAAGTACATAAATTATTATATTCAGATGATGGTTATTGTGTCACACTGTCTCCAAGTATCTGTTGACCTATTTCTCATTTCTTTAACTGTTCATTTTCAGATTGTAAATTTTTCTTTGTTTCATACTTAAAGTCACTAATTCCTCTTTTTGACATTTTAAACATTTGAAGCTAGGTATTGTTAAACAAAAGAAAATTTAATTTCATTGATTTTTATTTTCATTTTATTTCTAAACTTTAAAATAGATCTTTTAAAACATTTTTTCTCTATTTCTCCACTGAGGTTACTCATTTATTTAATATTATTTTTTGTTACATGGAAACAAATTTGTTTGATTCTTTGAATGTTTAAAATCTAGAATATAGACATATTTGAAATTAATTTTAAATGGAATTTTCCCTAATTTTCTTCACTTCTCTATTTTATTTTTCTTAATTATTAATAGCAATTAGGTTGGCAATTCTATATATAATAGATAATATATTCTAGCCAGCCTGGATTCTTTTTTTTTTTTGTTCTTTCTAAGGTTGTATATTTTTTGGTTTTGCTGGAGAATTATGATTATGAACTCATGCTGTGAAATATTTCTTCAGTGTTATATGCAGCTGCTCTTGTATCTGTTTAGTATTTATCAGGTTGATAATAATAATAATAATAATAATAATTCTATGACTTCAGGATCCTCCCTATTTTTATATAGTTTAGGAATGAATCAGTGATTTCTGAAGAGGATATGCTGATGCATCAAGGTGATAAACTTTCTCCATATCCCCTTCTATCTGTGTGAGAGATGGACCATGAAGCCGCATCATTCCTGGTCCTTCCGTTTTCACGGAGCTCTTTGTGAACCCTTGGATGCTGTTATTTTAGCTGCTAGTCAGCGATATCTGAAGCTATTTTCTCTTTTTATCTCTTTCTTGCTTGTACATGTTTCCACTGAATTTCTCTGGCTCTTCTGATCACGTTGATTTGTGTCTACTGGTAGCAGCAGGTAAAGCTGTGAGATTTTTTTTTTTTCAACCAAAACGATGAAATGGGAGTTCTGCCAGGCAAGACTGTAATAGTATTTTCCTAGTATGAACAGTGTTTAAGATGCTGTCTGCTTTTAGTAGTTTATTCTAATGTAGTGAATTGTATTTCTAAAATTTCTCACCAGTTGTATATATTATTTTCTGCTGAACATAATTGGCTATCTTCGTCTTCAGTCCAATTGCAAACTAGAAATCTCTTTATTTATAACATATGTGAAGCAAATTTGAGATAGTTAATCCCTTTTAATAACACTAAACAAACAAAACTTTTGTGGTAGATTTGATAAAATTAACATAATTCTCAGATAAACTACTTATATAAAACATTAGAATAGTTAAAATTCTTTATTTTGGCATCTAAGTGTGTCATAATTTAAAGAAAGGACATTAATGAAATATGAATATTTTACAAAACCCATATCATTCTCTTATCATTGTGGAATATATTTGCATAATGTAAACATTATTGCTTTTAAAGACTTGCTACTAAGGATGGATGCACATGAGTATTTCATTATTATTAAAGAGAAAATGAAATTTAGCTCTAAAAATATTGATGTTATTTTCAGACATTAAATTTTCTTTAGAGATTAAGGAAACTTCTATGCCAAAACTATTATTTTTGAAGAAAATGGAAAACTGTTTTTAAGAAAACAATGTATCTTGATAAGGATATTCTTGGTCTATTTTTGTTGGGCCTTACTACATTACTGCGTGCAATTGTTTAATACAGAGTGCTAAGTACTACCCTAACTCCCTGATGTATATCTTATAATCTGTGATTGTCCCACTAACTCTGTGCTGATTAGCTGCTACAAGCAGATTTGTCTTCCTGTCACACATTGTTAAAAATCTGAGATAAAAATCCTATGTGTCTATGCTTTGAGTTTATATATTTATTGAATATTTTTATATTTCATATAAAACATCTTAATCATCTTTATACCCCCTTCTCCACAACCCCCTGACAGCCCCTTTTCCACTGAATTTTGTGATTTTTTAAAATTTCTTATTTTTTATTGTTTGCATTGTTACTAAACTTTTTCCAAAGGTCATACATCATTTCTCAATTGAATCTAGAGTCACTTCCCTTTCCATACCCCCACCCCACCCAAGTCTCTGCACTCTGCCATACATGTCCTGCATCTTTTTCTGAATCTTTACAGAGTTGTTTTTCAGTTCTTTTGTTGTCATTCTCTCCAACTTGTATTACTACAGTATATATACATACAGATTTATATATAGTTATATATACATAAATATATACATACATATATACATACACATATCATTTAAATTGGAGGATTTTTTTTCCTAAATGATGTCATGTTTTCCTTAAGGAAGTGCTCAAAGGTTCCATTTTATCATATATGCTATGGCCTGTGGAGCTAATTAGTATACTAAGTTGCCCTTCAGTGCAAATTCATCCACTGGGTTCTAGTAATCCTATCTAGAGTCTCTCCCTTAAAGAAGGTCAGCTCTTCCTTTCCCAGCAGCAATCAGCTGCCAATAGTTCTTTGGCTAAGTTTGGGGTCTGCTACCCATTTCCCCAGTTCTCCACTGGGTTTTTTCTGACCTAGTTTGCATGGGTCTTGTGAATGCTGATGCCAGTTGTTGTTCAGGATATTCCTTGTGACTAACAGGTTATTGCCACATATGAGCAAGGGCCCGGGAGCCTGTGAAACTCTGTTTCCTTATGGTCATGCTCCTCCTCCCCTGGTTCTTAGAAACATTTTGCCCCTGTTCTAGCTATTGTCTCTGAGCCCTAGGTGGGTGAGGTTGAGAGAGTGAGAGTCTACAGAGTGTGGTTTGTGGAAGGACTCCTATATTATCTTTTCATTTCTGTACATTGTGGATAATTTTTCACAGTAATAAAATATTCTTGACACTCGTATTAGTTTACCTCTCTCATTGTTCTGACCAAGTACTTGACAAAATGAAATTTAAAAGAGGAAGCTTGTAAAATTCCGGCTTTCAGTTTGAGGGACTCACTCCATCAGGGCAAAGAAGACATGGCACAGGTGAGGAGGTATGATAGTTGAAGCAGGAGTCCAACTGGTTCCTTTCCCAGAGAAAATGAATGCTGGGACATAGTTCATTTTCTTCTTTCTCTTTAGGCCACCAGTTAAAATGAGTCTTCTTGGAGCTGGAGAGATGGCTCAGCAGTTAAAAACACTGACTGCTCTTGCAGAGGACCCTGGATAGATTCCCAGCACCCACATGGCGGCTAAGAACTGTCTTGGGCCGGGCCTGGTGACGCAAGCCTTTAATCCTAGCACTTGGGAGGTAGAGGTAGGCGAATCTTTGTGCGTTCAAGGCCAGTCTGGTCTACAAAGTGAGTTCCAGGACAGCTGGAGCTACAGGGAGACCCTGTCTCGAAAAGACCAAAAAAAAAAAAAATAATAAATAAAAATAAAAAAATAAAAGGAGTTTTCTCACTTCAGTTTTTATAGGGTAGAGTATCCCCTCATGCACATGAGTGTGGAGGTTAGAGGATAACTTGTAGGAGTTAGGTCTCTATTTGTACCATGTTAATTCTTGAGACAGGGAGGAGATGACCTGAGATCACTACACTTGCAGACAAGTGTTTTTACCTGCTGAGCCTTCTCACCTATCTAAAGGCACTTCTCTTACTGCCTCAGAGCAGAGGAAGCTTTTCCTTAACAATTAAAGTTTATTTTTTAGTGCACATTAGTTTTCACTTTGAGCTTGTCTGGGATATTTTGCTTAGCAAACTGCACATTTTCTTGTATCTTTCCAACCTTCTTGTTCATTTTTACTGCAGAACTGGGTAAGAATGATTATTAATAAACAATCTGTAGACTGAATGCTATCCTTCTTGAAATTCCTTCTCTCAAGACATAAATCCATTACTCTTAAGTTCAGCAAAACTCAAGTTCTCAGGCCATGGAGAGAGCACAGTGAAATTCCTTGCCAGCATATCAAATTAGTGGTCCCTTATTTAGTTCTAATAAGATTCCTGATTTGCCTCTGACATGTTATGAGCCAGGCCTCCACAGTCCATTTCTCTCAGTCTTCTAGTCTTCCAAATTTTCACAAGAATGGTGAGTTTATTTGTGCTTACAGCATTTAATGTCTATTCTTATTCAAATTTCCAAAATATTCCATATTTCTCCAGTAACTGAAATCCAAATACTTAATACCCACATGACCATATTTATCCCAGCAATAGCCTCATTTCTCTGTACCAAGTAAGTATATTAGTTACTTGTCTCATTGTGAGAAAAATAAACTTGCTAAAGCAACTTAAGAAAAGAAGGTTTTATTTTGGTTTCCAGGTTTATGTGGTCTATCATAGAAAGGAAGTCATGACAGCAAGAGCCTTAGCAGCTATCCACACTGCATGAGGGAGGGAGGAAGGGGGGTAGAGAGATAGATATTGCTGCTCAGCTTTCTTGCTCTTTTTATTCAGTCCGAGGTTAGGGTGGATGTTCCCACATCAGTTAACCTAATCTTGATAATGTTAGTAACTTTAGAGGATTCATCATTGTGAGGAAAAAGAAATTTCAGTCCCTTATGACGTGAACAACTGTGTTAATGACTAATGCGGTGAGATAGACTAGTAGGACACTTACATAATCTCTTATCTCTTTACAATTTGACTGAATGTACAATGTGCTTCACAGATATAAAAGTTACCAATAACCTCAAATCCAAAAACTGATATCTTCTTAGCTACCCTATGTAATACTTAAGGAAAGCCCTAGCTGAGACCCACACACATCTGCTTTTCCACTTTCTAACCTGTATCTAGAGTTCTACAGGCCATGCTCCTGAATCCTAGTACTTTCCTTGTAATTACAGATGTGCTTAGTTTTTATGTTAGCTATTTTAAATTTGACCACTTATACAAAAGCTTTTAATAGGCAAACAAGATTCTATGGAAAATAAAATAAGTAATATTTTATAAATGAAAACAATTTTCTGCTTGATTGACAGATATTCCTTTTCACTATATTACCAAGCTTTCCAGGTTCATGTCTTAGCCACATTTGATGTCTTTTAATCGTCATGCTACCATCTCTGAGCATCTCAAACATTCAAACTTCAGGAATAGTTTTTGAATTTTGTGCCTTTCTATGTTGTACTTGTTCTTCACACACACTATTTTCTCTATTGTGTGAAATAATTTCTTTCATGATGTCACCTATATTTGAAGCATTGCCTTCATCTGTCTGCTAGCAGTCAGTCTTTAATGAAAGCCAAACCACACATTCATTTTCTTTAAGATGATTTCTCCAGTGGAGAAAGAGATTTGTCTCATTTCATGATACCTTTTACAAAATGTCATGTAGTTTCTAAAATTTTTCACATACACTATCTTACTGAATTCTCCCAGCAACCTTGTATAGAGCAGACATCATCAGCTCTATTTTATATGAGAAAAATTCAAGTTATAATTGAGTTTCCTGCTTTCTTTTTTTTCTGGTAGTATGGGTTGAACCCAAGGTCTCACACATACCAGGCAAGCATTCTACCATGGAGCTACATGCCCTGCCCTAACTGAATTTTCAAATAAGGATATGATACTAGTAACTGACAGAAAATCTTCTCCAAATTCTCTGTCTCTCCCAACCAACAAATATTTCATTAGTTTACTTTTTTTACATATATATTCTCAAAGGCAAGGTAGTATAATAAAATTAGAAAATTCAGCTCATTTAAATAGAAGCTAGTTTCTTATTTTCTAACATAGACATTACATTAACACAGCTCCTCTGTGTGGATTCCTAGGATTTTTAGGTTAATATTAATACTCTCTTTAATAGAGTACATATTAAAATGTGAGCACATTCTACTTGAATATGGTCATCAATATCCACTCTAATGGAACTGCTCATAGTCTTAACTAAGGCCTATTGCTTGCTTCATCCAAAAAATCCACTCTTTCACGTACACTCAAGGTTTTTGTGTTCTTTCTCATTCATTCTTTTCATATATTTTTCCTGAAGCCATCTGGCTTTACTCCAACAAACAGGCTGTCATTAAATTTAAGTGGCTCCGGCTTTCATCAAAGTGAACACCATAGAGCTGACTTGAATGGTTAAGCTTTTAGTTTCCTTTCTGGTCTATCAGTAGCATCTGACACCTAATTACTCAGCTTTCCTCAAAATACTTTCCCCATCTGCTCTTTAAAACTCTAAACTTGTGGCTGGTCTGTACTGCTTTGTGACTACTGCTTTTCTCACCTGAATTTTGTAAAAACTATATTTGAGTATTTTGACTTCTTTTCTTCAACTACACTTGTAGGAAAGTCAACTGTCCTCAGAATCATAATTTACAACCAAGCAAATGTGCTGATTATTTCCAAACAGATTTCTCCAGCAGAATACAACATCATTTTCCATTGTGGTCTTATGCTGGCATTTGATTCTTCTGTTTGATAGATCAAAGTTGTCTTAAAGATGCCGTGTTCAAACCTTGACTTCTACACAACAGTCTCAAGTTGTTTCTCCCAATGCTCCCCCCATCATTTCAATTGCTTAAACTATATATATATATATATATATATATATATATATATNTTTTTTTTTTGGTTGTTTTCAATGCCTTTGGTGACACAGCTAAGAAAACATTGTGAAACTAAATGTCCTGGAGTTTTTCCCTATACTTTGTTATAAAAGTTTTCTTTTTGGTCTTTTTGAGACAGGGATTCCCTGTAGCTCTGGCTGTCCTGGAACTCACTCTGTAGACTAGGCTGGCCTTGAACTCAAAGAGATCCGCCTGCCTCTGCCTCCCAAGTGTTAGGATTAAAGATATGCACCACCACGCCCAGCCTTAATTTTCTTATACAGCATTTTGGTAGAACTTTTGATGTACACGTAGTGTGTGTGCGTGTGTGTGTGTGTGTGTGTGTGTGTGTGTGTGTGTGTAATTCAGAGGACTACTTTTCATTGTCAGTTATAACCTTCTGCTATGGGTTCCAAGTACTGAACTCATGTTGTCAGGATTAGCAGCAAACAAGCAAACACCTTTACCTACTTTACTGTTTTGTTCACTCTGTAGATTTTAATAATCAATTCTTTTTCTATAAGTGATTTATTTTTCTTTGCTCTTTTTCATTGCATTTATGGAGGTTTGAATGTATCAATTCCCAAATCCAGTTATTCCCAGTATCATAGTATTGGGGGGGGGGTGCTTTACAAGTGATTAATTCAAGAGCTCTGCTCAGACACACATGATGGTCAGGAGGCTTCCCACAGCACTTAGCACAGAACCTTGCCTTCTGCCCTCTGCCATGTGAGCATGCCACAAGAAGTCCCTCACCAAAGTAAATGCCTATCCTTTGATCTTGGAGTTTCCTCAATCTAACACTGGAGAAATAATTTCTGACCTTATTACTTACCAATTCAATGGCCTTTTGTTGTAGTAAATAGACAGGGCCATTGGAGCTGGAAAAGTTGTATAATTTTATTTGCTTTCATTTTTAAACTATTGAACCATATTGAATTCTAAGGTGAATTTGTATTCTGAAACCTTGTGTACTTGTTCACTATATGTAATGCTTTTTATATGGACTATTTAAGCTTTTTTCTTTCTTTGTTCCTTTCAAAAATTATTTTTGTATTTTGTATATATATATATATGAGTATATTATTGCCTGCCAGTATGTAAGTAAACATATGCCATGCAATGCCTGAGGAGGTCAGAAGAAGGAGTTGGATCCCCTAGAACTGGAGTTACAGAGGGCTGTTAGCCACCATGTGGGTGCTGGGAATCCCAGAGTCCTCTGCAATAGAAGCCAATGCTTCTAACTGCTGAGCTGTCTATCCATCCCCTTCATTCTTTTTTTTTTTTCAATTTCTCTATTTGATATCGAAGGTTGAACCTAGGTCATTGGACATGTTAGGCAAGCCCTGTACCACTGAACTACATCCTCAGCCCCTTTATTTATCGGTTTTTAGTATAGAAATAAGGTCATACTAACTTACCTAAGAATATCTTGAACTCACTGTATAGCCCAGGCAGTCCTTAGACTTGAAGTCAGCTTCCTATGGAAATGAGATTATAGTCTTATACCATTTTGGATTAGGTTTCCTCTTCCCAAGTTTCTCTAGTCTGTGTCAAGTTGACAAAAAATAGCCAGTACAGATATGATGATTTGCTTTACACTCATGAACAGTAGCTAAGGTAGTTCTTTGATCATGAAAGCTTATAATGCAAGTTTTTTTTAATTTTTTAATTTATTTCTGTATGTGTATGAATGTACTGCCATTATGAGGGCTCCACCCTATGACACAAAGGTCTTTCTAGGCTTCATCTTCCAAAGCTACCACTTTGAGCAACAAGCTTAGCATATTCCTTCTTCAGAAATGCACAAGACCCATTCTCTCAGGGTTCTCTAAAGGAACAGAATTGTTAAGTTGAACATATATATGGGGTTTATTGACTGGCTTACGGCATAAAGACTGAATAGGTAATAACATCCTTGAGGAAAGTTCAGTCTTTTAGTATCTCATAAACTAAATATGTTAATATAGATTTACAACACTTTACAGTTTATATGCACAAACATTTCTTAACAAAACAGGACAGATACACTCATATCAATTACAATCCACTTTTCTACAGCTGGTCACATGGTCTTAGCTGATATTTATAACTACCTTCCTCTACTACCCATTTTGTGCTTCCTTCACCCTCAACAAGCATCTCTGCAGGTCTTGGCTCTTTCCCTGGAGGAGTGACCCATACTTTTATTCCTGAAGAGTATGGGGCATTTGCCATCCTACCTGGATTGGGTTGTTGCAGTTTCCCATTGGCTTTAATCACAGGACAAGGAAGCTCAAAAAAGTTATCCTAAAGAATCTCCTGCATTCCGGATGTAACCCTCCTTATAGCCAATGTGGAGAACCAGTCCAGTCTCCCCCTCGTAGTCTGGATCAATCACTCTTCCTAATTCTATTATTGATTTCTTAGCCTGTTGACTTCAGGCCATCAGAAACCCAAAGTGGAGGGGAAGTCTTAGCTTCCAGATCAATGGAATGTTTCCTGTGTCTCCTGGCAGAATCACTTTCTTCTCTGGAGGACAGCAGAGCACATTCAGGGGAACAGAAAGCAAAAATTTTCCTAATGGGTCACTAGGGGGTGATAGTGAGTGAAATAGTTCTCACTTTCAGCCATGAATCCCGAAACCATGAATTCTGGCTAGAGGGGAAGCAGTACAATATATTGCACATTGATTCAAAGCATGTACTGCTTTTTGGAGGACCCTGCCTCTGCCTTTCAGGCTATTGCCACCCAATTAGTACTGTAATTATGTCTTTAAAAGGCCATCCCATCCTTCTACCAAGCCAGATGCATCAGGATGGTGGGGCACAAATAAAACCAATGTAAGACATTCTCTCTCTGATTCCTGTGCCTGCTTGATGATATGATGACTTGGGTTTCTGTGCTAGCCACTTCTGGCATCATGCTTCCCTTGCCATTAGGGACGCTAAGCCAAATAAGCTCTCCCTTTATGAATTGCCTTGGTGGTCACAGTGTTTGATCACAGCAACAAAAAAGTAATAACACAAAAATTTGTACCAGAGAGTGTAATATTTGTCTGGGAAGACTGTGGAAATTTTTGGAGCTTTGAATTAGAAAAGTACTTGGAGCTCAGTGAGCTATTCTATAACAACTTGAATTATAATGCTGAAAAATGTGTACATGATGCAGATCTGGCTTGTGAAACTTCAAAGGGAAGCAAAGATTCTGTCAGGGCTATGCATGAAATATATTTTGAATTAACAATTTTGGAAGTGAACTGTCTCTTGCTTTCAATGCTTGTAAACTGGGCTAAAAATATCAGCTGTCAGTAAGAAGAGATCAGCATCAGTGAGTGAAATCTTATGGGAAGTGTTTCCTCAGGATTAGTACACATAAGTTGTAGTCCACAGGAGTCCCAAGCTGGAAGCACAACTTAGTATTGTGTAAGAATCTCCTACATGGTACATATTTTGAAGGCATAAAGCAACAGTGGAGAACAGCTGAGGTTTAGGATTGTGAAAGATCGGGAGAGGACATTGGTGAAGGTGCCACCTCAGTTGTCACGAAGACCCCAGGATTGACGGTGCCATGGAGAGGTTCTAAGGGTTGTCAATCTATGAGGCCAGAAGGATCCCTTGGTGAAAGTGCACCCTTGGTTGCAATGGCGACTCCAGCCTACTGGAAATTCTGGGACCATTGGATGAGCATCAGTGGCAATGGCAGACATGGAGTGGAACTGGCCAGAGGCTATGGAATAATCTGTGCATGCTGTGTATGATACAGAGACAAAGAATTAGGATACCCAAGTCCTTTGGAGCCCAGAACATCAAGAGTGTATCCTAGTTATACAACACTGAACTACATTAATGGACTTTTGTTTTGCTTAAGTGTGCTCAGTTCTTCTGTTTTAAAATATGTCAGTATGGGTGCTGGGACCAGAGGGGTCGGTGCTAGTGGCCTGCACCTTGGTGCGGGCGGGAGTAGTTACCTGGGCAGGCATCTGCCGCCTCTGCCGCAGGTAGGGGGCCGTGGGCGGGACAGTCCTAGTCTCTTTTGTGCTGGGACCAGAGGGGTCGGTGGCTTAGTGGCCTGCACCTTGGTGCGGGCGGGAGTAGTTCCCTGGGCAGGCATCTGCCGCCTCTGCCGCAGGTAGGGGGCCGTGGGCGGGACAGTCTAGTCTCTTTTGTGCTGGGACCAGAGGGGTCGTGCAGTGGCCTGCACCTTGGTGCGGGCAGGAGTAGTTACCTGGGCAGGCATCTGCCGCCTCTGCCGCAGGTAGGGGCGTGGGCGGGACAGTCCTAGTCTCTTTTGTGCTGGACCAGCAGGGGTCGGTGCTAGCGGCCTGCACCTGGTGCGGGCGGGGTAGTTACTGGGCAGGCATCTGCCGCCTCGTCCCCGCAGGTAGGGGGCCGTGGGCGGGACAGTCCTAGTCTCCTTTTGTGCTGGACCATAGGGGTCGGTCTAGCGGCCTCACCTTGTGCGGGCGGGAGTAGTTACCTGGGCAGGCATCTGCCGCCTCTGCCGCAGGTTGAGGGCCGTGGGCGGGCAGTCCCTAGTGTCTTCTTTTGTGCTGGGACAGAGTGGGTGCTAGTTGCCTGCACCTGGGTGCGGGGGGAGTAGTTACCTGGGCAGGCATCTGCCGCTCTCGGCCGCAGGTAGGGGGCCGTGGGCGGGACACCCTAGTCTCTTTTGTGTGGGGACCAGAGGGGTCGGTGCTAGTGGCCTGCACCTTGGTGGCGGGCAGAGAGGTTACCTGGGCAGGCATCTGCCGCCTCTGCCGCAGGTAGGGGGCCGTGGGGACAGTCCTAGTTCTATTTGTGCTGGGCCAGAGGGGTCGGTGCTAGTGGCCTCACCTTGGTGCGGGTGGAGTAGTTTACCTGGGCAGGCATCTGCCGCCTCTGCCGCAGGTAGGGGGCCGTGGGGCGGGACAGTCCTAGTCCTGTCTCTTTTGTGCTGGGACAAGGGGGTCGGTGCTAGTGGCCTGCACCTTGGTGCGGGCGGGAGAAGTTACCACGGGGCAGGCAATCGCCGCCTCTGCCGCAGGTAGGGGCCGTGGGCGGGACCGTCCTAGCCTTTTTGTGCTGGGACAGAGGGGTCGGGTGCTAGGGCCTGCACCTTGGTGCGGGTGGGAGTAGTTACCTGGGCAGCATCTGCCCGCCTCTGCCGCAGGTAGGGGGCCGTGGGCGGGACAGTCCTAGTCCTTTTGTGCTGGGACCAGAGGGGTTCGGTGCTAGTGGCCTGCACACTTGTGTGCGGGCTGGCCCCCCCAGGGCGCGGGCTAGGTCAGGCCATTCGCCCACCCCCACCCCGAGATTGGTGAGAATCCAAGTGGACTTTTCTTGGAGAACCTTCAGAGCAAGAAGAGAAAGAGTGTTTGCAAAATAGAAAA
>VZQC01008120.1:812563-871259 GCA_009823505.1 Rhizomys pruinosus
TGTGCCCCTTTTCTAAGCCCAGGGAATAATCTGCGGAAGAGGGGGCGTGGTAGAATGTAAGGGCTGCGATTGGGGTGAAGGGTGAAACTACAGCAATGTAGTCTGGACCCTCATTTGATTAACCTGATTGAACATACAACCCCTCACCCCCCGCTGGAAGGTGGGGCTGTGGGTGTTTGGGCACAACAGCCTGCAAATTGGTTATACATGAAGGATGCTTGTACTCATGGATTATCACTTATAGCTAAAAAATGGAAAAAAAAAACTGAGAGAGATATGCAGGACAGTCATGGCAGAATGCATGATCTCGGTTGGGTTGGGGGTGGGGGTGAAGGGAAGGGGAGATATGCCTGAACTGAATTGGAAAATGATGTATGAAATGCACAAAGCATCAATAAAAAAATGTTGAGAAAAAAAATAAAATAAAATAAAATATGTCAGTATGTAAACTTGATTTGGATTTTACAAGAGGCCACATTTTAAAGAGACTTTGAACTTTTGAGGTGTTTGAATTTTTAAGAACTGTGAAACTTTTAAATTCATTCTATTTTATATTGTAATACTTACAATAATATGGAAAGGCTGGGGCTGGAGAGATGGATTAACAGTTCAGATCACTGGCTGTTCTTGCAGAGGACCTAGGTTTTATTCCCAGAATCAACATTCCAGTTCCAAAGGGATCCAAAGCCCTCTTCTGGTCTCCTTGTCCATTGTACAGCATGGGTGCACTGACACACATGCAGGCAATACACTTAAACCTGTAAAATAAAATAAAATGAAATGGAAAGATTGTGGTTTAATAGCCATATGCATTTCTGACATGTTGACCATGGGTCAGTTGTGCTGGATGGTTTCAGTTGTCAACTTTACATACCTGGGGAGAGGGAAACTGAACTGAGGAAATCTCCACTGGATTGGCCTTTGGGGCATTTTCATGATTTTTGTATGGATATGGGAGGGCCAAGCTCACTGTGGGTAGTGCTATCACTCAGCAGATTGTCCTTGGGGACAAGCAAAGAGAGTAAGCCAGTACACAGCACGCCTCCACGGCCTGCAGGTTGGCTCTTGTCCTGCCCTCCTGCTCATCATGAACTCTAAGCTGAAGTTGAAATAAACCTTTTGCTCCCCGAGTTGGCTTTGCTCAGTGCTTTATCACAGCCATAGAAAGCTATGTAGAGGGGCTGGAGTGATGGCCTAGCGGTTAAGAGCACCGACTGCTCTTACAGAGGACCCGGGTTTGATTCCCAGCACCCACATGGCGGCTGAGAACCGTCTGAAACTCCAATTCCAGGAGAACTCCAGTTCCAGGGGAATCTGAGACCCTCTTCTGACCTCCGTGGCATTGCACGACACGGGTGCACAAACCTACATGCAGACAGTACATTCATACACATACAAAATAAAATTTAAAACATAAAAAAAAAGAAAGCTATGTAGAACAAACTTTTAAAGAAATAAACACATGTCAAATATGCTATTCCATTTATTGTTTGAGGAAACAATTTCGAGCATGAAGGTGAAACAAAGGTAGAAAAATATCTATATATTATTACAAAAAGGAATATTGAGTTAATAGATGAAAATGTTCTTGTATGACAATATAAATATAACATTTAGTATCAATTTTCTACCAGGGACAAATCTATAATTTAACATGTAGCTCTGGGGGCCAAGTTTGGGGATGGTTAATGGAGGTTCTTGAGAAGCACAAGATTAAATATTTATGGAAACCTAACAAATGAAACACAGTATTTTCTCCAGATGAGGGCATAAAGACTTATGGGAAACTACACATAGGCAGCTTCTTGTAAAAACTGGTTATATAAGAGATTTTACTACTCTTTACATTTAGGGTCCCTGGACATCTGCCATCATCCATTTTGGGCTGAAACATCAGTAGCCAGGCTCCTGATGTTCAGCTATCTTGGCTCATGTTGGAAATCCATATCAGTGCCATGCCACATTGTCTAAACATAAACCTGGCCTGAAGGCCTTCATTTCCTTCAGTAACTTATGAGTATTTGAGATCTACTTGATAATAATAGGAATAATAAAACCCAGATAAATTTTCATAAATAACAATAATTGTCCTATTTTCCTTCTCTATTGTTGTTATAAAACACTATTCAAAACCAACTTGGTGAGGAAATGTTTATTTGGCTTACAGTTACAGCCCAACATCAATAGAAGCCAAGGTTGGAACTCAAGTCAGAAACCAGGAGGGAAGAGTCAATGCAGAGACTTTGGAAAAATATGGTTTACTGGTTTGTTCCCCTGGCTGTGGTCAGCTTGTTTACTTACACAAACATTGAGCCTCATCCTAGAAGCAACACCACTCACAGTAGATTGGACCATCCTATATTAATTAGCACTGGAGAAAATGAACCACAGGCACACCACAGGCAAATCCAAGAGAGGAAGTTGCCTATTTAAGTTCTTTTCTTCTCAGAAGTATCAAGCAGAGAACTGAATCCAAGCATGTTTATCTTAGCTCATCTCATCTTATATCATATTCCCTTAAAATTCAATTCCCTTGGATTTCAGGTTTTTTATAACTTGTTAAAAACTATCATGTATTGTACATTTGTGGAATATTCTTATGAGTTATAATTTCTCTGGACCATAAATTTAGGAGAATGGTTAAGAGTTATGTAGCTGGTCTTGGCAGAGAAAGTAAGCCCCTGTCATCCTAGTTCTTAGCCCAGCCTGGGTCTCCTGAGATCCTTGAATGGCCCTTCCCAACTCAGACTCGTAGCTTGGAGATTCTTTCCCCTAGGGTCTCATCATGTTAGCTCTCAGACTTCTCTGGGTAAACAGGATCCAATACCATCCCAGATCTATGCACACTTTATTTGGCAGAGTAATTCAATTATTGTACCCACCACTGTTCTACACTTGTGGCTTGGTACTCATCCCCAGACTCCATAGTGTCTGGCCATCTAGGGTTTCAAAGGTCCCCAGGTCACAGGGATCCTATCCTAGTCCAGATCCTCAAACATCTCATCTTGGCACTGTGACTGTTTATTAGATTTCACAGCTGGAGTTAAACCATTAATTGGTTTTTCTCCCTTAGCATCTTCCACAGTATCCTCTGAAACTATGATAGCTAGTCTTCAGCTAAAAGACTCTGTGGTCAATTCCAGCTAAAATGCTGCATTCAAGAACTGTGGCAATAACCTGTTAGTCACATGGAATCCTCTGAACAACTGGAAGTAAGGTTCCTCCTGTCTGGTAGTGTTTCTTGTTACATAGCCTTCAATACACACACACACACACACACACACACACACACACACACATGCACACACAGACATATATATCATATAATATATATTATATAATATGCATGTTGTAGATTTCAGTAGGCCTTTAGTGTAATTTTTAGTATGCCTTTGAACAAATACATTTCCCTCTGGTTTTCACAATACCTAAGCATTATTTATCTGCCTTGTCTGTCCCCCTCTATAAAATTCCTTCCTCAGTCAAAGAACCAATATTTGCCATTCCCTCCTTGAAAATACCTCTTTCCCTGTCTTGACCTCCTTTTGCCCTCTTTACCCCGTGATCTCGTGTCTAACCCTCACTCCTCCCTTCTCAGTTAAATACCACAATTTTTCCCATTTCCATCATGGTAACACAAGTCCCCTACTACCCTCCCTCTTTACAGATCTTTCTTCCCCTTTACATCCATGGTTTCTTTCAATAATCCTGGATTCTCTGGTTAGATCATGATATATGTTCACTTCTAATGATTTGTAGCTAAAAGCAAAATGAGAGAGAACATACAACATTTCTTTTTCTGAGTCTGTATGACTTCACTTACTTTAATAGTTTCTAGTTCCATTTTGTAAATATACATTTTCATTGTTCATTCAGCAGCTGAGGAACATTTATGCTGCTTTGCTTTTCTTAGCTATTGTGCTAAGAGCAGCAGCAGACATGGCTGCCCAAGCATCTCTGCACCATGTTAAGTCCTTTGAGTATATGTGAAGGAATAGTGTGATGCAATTAGAAGGTGGGTTTAATTTTAGTTTTTTTAAGCGTTCTCAACAGTGATATGCCAGTTCATGTACCAGTTTACCATCCTACCATTGGTGAATGAGCATTTCTATTTCTCTGCTCCATAGCCAGCGTTTGGTTTTAGTTTGTCTTTTATGTTAGTCTTTTTTACTGAGGTAAGATGAAATTATAAAATAGTTTTAATTTGCATTTCTTTATTTTCTTAAGATATTGAATACTTTTAAGGTGTTTATTAATCATTTTTATTTCATCTTTTGAAAGTTTCACGTTCAAAACCATAGTTCAGTTTTTAATTGATTCATTTATTTTGATACTTTTTGATACTCTCTGTAGCTCCATATGACCTAGAACTCACTCTGTAGACCAGGATGCTTTCAATCTACAGAGATCTGCCTGCTTCCAACTCATGATTGCTCAGTTCATATTTTGTTTTGTTTTTATTTCCTTTTGTACTCTGAATAATAATTCTCTGTCAGACTTGTAGCTGGAAAAGTTTCTCCCACTCTGTAGGCTTTCTCTATAATTGATTGATTGCTTGCTTTTCTGCACAGAAGCTTTTTTATTTTAATGAAGTCCCACTTATTGAACTTGTTGACCTTAATCTCTGAGCAGCTGATGTTCAGTTTAGAAAGTCATTTCCTCATCTTATACTTTGTAGGGGACTTGTTGCTAAAACTACTGCTGGGAACTGTGCACGTGGCATCCTGCCTCATTTCCTGGTCCTAAAGAAAAAGCTAGGAACAAGACTATCAATCCAATTTGAAAAATTCTGGTGAGTTTAATTAGGCTTGCTTACATAATGAATGGGTGAGGGGTTGCTTATCAGAATGTTGGTGCTCCCCCTCCCTCATGGCCATACAAAAAATTCCTTTCCCAGGAAGGACCCTGTCACCTCTGCCCATGATGCTGATAGTGGAAGAGTCCTGCATTGCAACCTGGCTTTCTTTGTTTATATACCCTTATCCCCCCATCCTCCACCCCTTACACAACCGAGGGTGTCTGGATGGTTGGGAGGAGTAGCTGCCTCTCCTGGATCCTCCTCTTCCCTTGAAGGCCAGGAGTCAAGTTTATAATCCTGAGCAGACAAGTGTTCCTAAGCGTGGGAAGGTATTTAATGTCCAAGGTCAGTCTTTCTTTCAGAGGGCTGTCCATACTATGGGACTGCTTGTTTTCTTCTAACAGTTTCCAAATGATATTACAGTGGAGCATGTGAAAACCAGAAGGCCATGGACTAATGCCATACAAGTCTTTAAAGAATGCAGTCTTGAGCCCTGAGTATATACTTAGCAAAACTATCAGTTGTAATTAAAGGTGAAAAGGACATTTCCTTGTTAAAAACAGATTTAAGGAATTTATGTCCACAAAACTACCTCCACAGAGAATACACAATGGAATACTTGTTCAAAAGAGAAAAATCAAAGGATGGCATAAGGAATAAATTAATTACTCTAGAATAGTCCACAAAAGTTTCTAAGAAAACTGCAATAGCCGGGTGTGGTGGTGCACACCTTTAATCCTAGCACTTGGGAGGCAGAGGCAGGAGGATCTCTGTTAGTTCAAGGTCAGCTTGATCTACAGAGTGAGCTCCAGGGCAGCAGGAACTAAAGGGAGACCCTGTCTGAAAAATACCAAATAAAATAAAATAAAGAAAACTGCACTCTAGCACTAACCTAACAGGAATTATTAAATACTGGTCAGTAATAATCTTCAATATTAATTGTATCAGCCTCAGTAAAATGACAGAGTAACCAGTTGGATTAGAAAACATGGAACATAAATTTGCTGCTTCCAAGTAATATACTTCATCGACACTGATTGATACCACCTTAGGTCTAAAGGAGGTAAAAAGGTATTCCAACAAAATTAAACCAAGAACCAAGCAGATGTAGCTATTTTAATATCTCATAAAAATAGACTTCAAAATAAAATTAGTAGGAGGAAACACTAAGGGTTACTACATATTCATTAATGGGATAATTAACCAAGAAGTAATTTCAATCTTAAACATATATGTACTTCATAGAAACATCAAATTTTATAGAAGAAACTTTATTAATGCTAAAATCTCATATTTGATTCCAACACAGTGGTAATGGATGACTTCCATACGTTGTAGTCACCAACAGATAAGTCATGCAGAAAAATCTAAACAAAGAAACTTTCAAGTAAAATAAGACTATAAAATAAACTGGGCTTTACAGAAATTTACATACTATTCCATCCAAACATGAAAGAATACACTTTCTTATCAGCAGTCCAACAAACTTTCTCCAGAATTGACCATGTATTATAACACAAAGAAAGGCTCCACAATTTTACAAAAAAAAAAATAAAAAATGAAACATTATCTTCTATCCAATCAGAAAGGAATAAAGGTAGATATAAACAATAATAAAATGGAAAAAGTTCACAAACCCATGGAAGCCAAACAACATTGGATCCATGGATCCAATGAAAATTGGACCATGGGAGAAGTACAAAAAAGACATCAAAAATTGGTAGAGGTGAATCAATATGAAAACAAACATCGAAACCTTTGGGACAATAAATGCTGTCTGAAGGAAAACTTATAGCGCTAAGTGACTAAACCATAAAATTAGAAACACCTAGTATAAATAAATAAATTAATTATACACTTGAATATCTTAGAAAACAAATAACAAACACTTAAAAAGAGTAGTTGTGGTGCTGGAGTGATGGCTCAGTGGTTCAGAGCACTCACTACTCTTGGAGAAGACATGGGAATTTTATTCCCAACACCCACATGATTGCTAAGAACCACTTGTAACTCAAGTTCCAGGGAATACAACACTTTCTTCTGACATCCATGGGCACTGAATGGCACAGATTCACTTACACACACGCAGGCAAAACAATCATACACATAAGATAAAACAAAATATTGTTTAAAAAGAAAAAAAATTATTTGGGAATAAACAAAATTAAGGATGAAAATACAAGGAATATAAATTAAGAAAACTATACAAAGAATCAGTGAAACAAAGAATTGGTTCTTGAAAAAGACAACCAAGATTGTCAAGTCTTTAACCAAAATTAACCAAAAGAGAGAAAAGACCTTAATAAGCAAACTTAGACATAAAATGTGAAACATTACAATATATCTAGAGAAAATGTAGAAAATTTTAGGTACACATTTTAAAAATCTATACACCACAAATTTAGAAAATCTAAATTAATTTAATAACTTTAGGTGGCCTAAACATACCCTTAACCACCAGTGAGCTAGAGTAATTAAAATTCCCTTAACTTATTAGTGTCCAGTATCAGATGGATTCAGCACAAAATTCTGCCAAACCTACAAAGAAGAACAAATACCAAGACTCTTCAAATGATGTAGTACAGTAGTACATAAAGGAACACTCTCAAATTCCTTCTATGAAACCATTATTACTCTAATACCAAAATCAGGCAAAGACAAAACAACAAAAAAGAAAATTTCAGACCAATCTCTCCGATGAAAATGGATGCAAAAGTTCTCAAAATACTCTCAAATCGAATGCAAGAACACATAAAAAAGATTATCCATCACGATCAAGATGGATTCATCTCAGAGATGCAGGTATATTACAACATATATCAGTCAATAAGTGTAATCTACCAATAAACAAACTCAAGGACAGAAGCCGCATTATCATCTCGTTATATGAAGAAACAGCCTTTGACAAAATATAACATCCCATTGATGACACAAGTCATAGAGAACTTTTGCAGACAGGGGGAATAGTTCCACATAATAAAGGAGATATACCTACAGCTAACGTCATACTAAATGGACAAAAACTGAAAGAATTCCCCTTACACTTAAGAACAAGACAAGGCAGTCCATTTTTTCTACTATTGTTCAATATTGTGCTTGAAGTCTTAGCTATAGCAATATGACAAATGAATCAGATAAAGGGGATAGAAAGTAGAAGTCAATGTATCTCTATTTGCAGACAGTCTGATTCTGTATATAAGGGATATTGAAGACTCTACCAGGAATTTCCTACAGATGATAAATCCATTCAGAAAATTAGCAGGATATATATGAAAAAACCCAATCAATGGCCTTCCTGTGCCTCTACACAAACATTCCCAAAAAAAGAAATACAGGAAATAATCCCATTCTTGATAGCCTCAAAATACATAAAATATTTTATAATAAACCTAACAAAAAATGTAAAAAACCCTATACAATAAAAACTGAAAGACTTTAGTAATAAAATTCAACAAGATATGGGAAAATGGAAAGACTTCCCACAATTAGTAGGATTACTATTGTGAAAATGGTACATGGAAGAACACTCCCAAATCCTACCAAAAGCAATTTACAAATCCAATAAAATATCCCTTAACGTTACCACAGAATTCTTCACAGAAATTCAAAAAAATATGTCAAATTTTACATGGAAAACAAAAACTAAGGGTAGCTTATATAATCATGAACAATAAAATAATTTCTGGAGGCATTACCACCCTGATCTCAAATTTTGCTATAGAGCTATTATAATAGAAACAGAATTAGCATCATTAAAAAAAGAGAAATTTATCAGTGGAATATAATTGAGGATTCAGATTTAAACCTACACATTTACAGCTGACTGATTTTTTAGCATTTATTTTATTTTTTTAATTTTTATTTATTTCTGTATGTGTATGCATGTACTGTCTGCATGCAAGTTTGTGCACCCGTGTCGTGCAATGCCGCAGAGGAGCAGAAAATATGCACTAGACAAAAGACAGCACATTAAACATATGATGCTGGTCAGAATGGACAAAGACAAAATAATGAAACCAGCTCCCCATTTCTCATCATGGACAAAATTCCTCTCCAAACGCTCAAGGAGCTCAACGTAAGACCCATATCTTGAATCCGATGGAAGAGAAAGTAAGAAAAGGCATTGGAATTTATAGGCACCACTTGAATAAGATAGAGGATAAAGTAGGAATACATTGAAATATATAGGAACAGGAAAGAATTTTCTGAATGGTACTCCTTTAGCATAAGTGTTAGGTCCAACAATTGGCAAATGGGATGATATAAAACTAAAAAGCTTCTATATAGCAAAGGATGCATCCTTCTAGTGATGAGGCAACATGCAGAAGTAGAAAATATTTTTAGTAGCTATACCTCTGCCTGAGGGTTAGTATCTAGAATATAAAAGAACACAAAACAACTTATCATCAAAATATAAGTAACCCAATTTAAAAGTGGGGCAGGAAGATAAACAGGGATTTCTCTATAGATGAAATACAAATGGCTAGGAAATATGTTAAAACATGTTTAACATCTTTACTCATCAGGGAAATGATGAATAAAACCACTTTGAAACTTCATATATTCCCTCTCAGAATGGAAAAGATCAAAAAAGGGATAAATTGTGGCAAGGATGTGTAGAAAAGGGAATTCCTATTCACTGATAGTGGGAATGTGAACCATAGTAGGCACTCTGGAAATTAGTGTGGAGATTCCTAAAAAAGCTTGAGATTGTTCTGTCCTAAGATCTAGCCATGCCACTTTTGGGCATATACCCAAAAGACTTTATAGCCTACAACCGATATACTTGTTCATCCATGTTCACTGCTGCCCTTTTCATAAAAGCCCCTAATTGGAAACACACTGGATGTCCAACAACTGATCGGTGGATAATGAAGGTGTGGTACATATTTGCAATGGAATATTATTCAGCTCAAAAAATTAAAATTATGCACCGTGCAGTTTAATGCATCTCTCACCTCATACCAGAGAAGCTTCCTCATGGAATACATGGAGGTTAACATGGAAACTCACTAGTGGAGCACCTGCAGAGAACAAGAGAATACAGACCATTTATCCTTGAATAGAACACATAGCAAAACTATGTCCCTCTAGGCTCAGAAATCATTGCAGAAGATGGGGAAAAAGATATTTTAAGACCTAGATGTGTTGAGTGAACACAATGAAACAGAGCTTTCTTGATAGCTGGTAAATTACTCATATGAATTCATAGCAACAGAAACAGCATACACAAGTCCCATGAAACCTCACAACAGAAAAAAAAATCTCAGCATAGACATGAAGAAGTAGAAAAGAAATTTCGCCGCTAAGCTAATTTTGGTAACAGGTGACTGCTGGAAGCGCTGAGGAAGTCTCTTTTAAGCACAGGCTAGCCAGCCTCCAACGGATGGATCCATACTGAAGGACATTTGGTGACACAAATTAAACTCTATAGGCTGTGTGTGTGTGTGTGTGTGTGTGTATATACACACACATTATATATGTATATATATATGCACACACACACACACACACTATATATATATATATATATATATATATATTAAAAATTTGGGCAGGGGCAAAAAAAGATAGATTTGGGGATAGAGGATTCAAAATATCAAAAAGTTATTATACTGTTGATAGTTTGTGTTTGTCTTCCATGCTGAACACATAACACTCTGACCAACACCAAACTTGGGGAAGAAAGGCTGTTATTCAGCTTACATCTCCTGGGTCCAGTTCATCACTCAGGGAGCCCAAGGCAGGAACTCAGGGCAGGAAACCTGGAGGCAGGACTGAAGTACAGGCCATGGAGAAAATTCCCTGTTCACAGCGTTGCCTCTCCTGGCTCATTGGGCCGAAGCTGGCCTTCTTATATGGTACACAACAAACCTGCCCAGTGGGGTACTTGTATCTGACTGCAATTATGTGGTGCCTTTCCTGGGCCCTCCCCACATTGCCCAACAATCAAAACAACTGCTCCATAACCGGGGCCACAGGGCCAATTCCAATTGGAAGCCAATTTCACCCAAATTTGAGGCCCCTTCAAACCAGGTGTGTCAAGTTGACCACTAAAGCTACCCAGCTCACAAGCTTGACTCCCCTTGTCAACTTGACACACAGATATATAGCAACTCCCCATCACTATTAAACCGAACACCTCCGTTGACTAGTTCCTATCCCCAAAATATGATGTTAACAATAATTTCACGACCAAAGACAGTACAACCTTAAAAAGCCCCACAGCCTTAAAATGTCCAAATGCTAAAAAGTTCAGTCTATTAAATGAAGTCTCTTAACTTTGGGCTGTTGTAAAATCCAAAAACAAGTACTGTCTTATTTCAAGGGGAAGAATCAGGCATACTCAAAAAAAACCTAAGTCCACCTATTAGTAGCTCAGAGAAGCTTGACAACTGGGATATTCACTCGCAATCTCTGGGCTCCAAAGGTTTTGGATCAGAATATCCCTCTCACTGACTCTGCCATCCGTAGCACACACACAGCTCATTCTCGTGCCAGAGCACAGGCCGGATTCTTCCACATCTGCCTCTGCTCTTGGTGCAGTGTCCCATGGTCCTGGCTTCTCCAAAAAAGCTAGTTAAGAGTCGGCCATAGAAATCTGAAACTTGAACGCCCAGCCACCCCTAACCAAACTGCTCTTTTCTTCTGACTTCTCTTCGTGCAAAGCCTCAGCTTTCTCCATGACCACTGCAATCCTGGGTTCTTCACATGGCATATCAATGAGACATGCACTTCACCAAGTCTCTTCTTAGAGACCTCTACAACAGTGCCAATGCCTCAGGTCTTGCATTCTCTGTTTGGTGACACCCCTTTCAAATTTCATACACCTAGCATACTCCATTATAGGGAGGTACTCTTTTATCACGTTAACACAAAGTCTTCCTGCTACTGGCTTAAGGATGAGGCTACATGGTGCCTTCCTTCGTGAACATAGCTTTCCATTGTGTTGCTGTACCTCTGAGACGATAAATTATCCTCAGATAGATTTCACCACAGTTTTGATGGCTGTGTCCTCTTGTTTACTTGCAGGCTGATTTCGTCGGTCCCAGCCCTTATCCAGCATCAATTATTCCAGTACAACAAAGATTTAACTACAGGTTTTACTGCGTCTTGCTTGTTATTTACAGCTGATTCTTTAGCCCAGCTGACCAGAACCCACCAGATTAAACAGTCCTGATGATCTCTGCTTTTCTTTGAAACTACAAACTTCAAAAGCCAGGCCTCAATTTTCTACAAATCCTTCAGCAAAAAACTGCTCCAAGCTCCAAAACAATAATCTATAGGCATTCAATAATCTTCCCAGGCCCAACAGCTTCCTCATCATTGCCTCCACAAATCCTTCCCCAAAATATCAAGGTCAGGTTTGTCACAGAAATATCCCACTCCTGGTACCAATTTCTCTTCTAGTTCTTTTTGGATTTTGTCATTTTCTCCTTCCATTTTAGAGTTTAAACTCTGACTAACACCAACTGGGGAGGAAAGGGTCTACTCAGCTTACATCTCCTGGGGGGTCACAGTTCATCCCCCGCAGGGCGAGTGGAGTCCAAGGTAGGAACTCAGGAGGGCAGGAACCTGGTGATTTAAGGGGGCAGGGAGCTGAAGCACAAAGGCAATGGGGAATGCTGCACACTGGCTTGCTCCCCTGAGGCTTTATGCCAAGTCTGCCTTCTTATATGTTACACAAACACCTGCCCAGGGTGACACGTATTCATTGTGGGCTGGGCCTTCCCACATTTGGCCCGACCTAATCTAGACAATCCTTCACAGATGTGCCACAGGCCAATCCAATTGAGCCAAATCCCCAATTGAGACTCCCTCAAACCAGGTGCGTCAAGTTGACAAAGCTATCCCAGCAATCATAATACTGCAGATTAGCCTCAATAATTTAAAATATATAAAATAAATTAAATAGCTAAAAATTGGAACGGCGCGTAGGAGTTGGCGTACCTGGAAACCTCTCTCACTCTCCGTTCCATCCTCCAGTCCATGAAATCTCACGGTATTTCTGTTTTATTATCAGCTCACTGTCCGACTTACGCAAATATGTTCTGTTGTAGATTAGTCTCAGCAATCATTGTTTATACTTAGGAAATTATTAATGCACAAATGAGTTTGGTGCTAGCTGTTTATTTGACGCATTTAATTTGTGTTTTATTAGAACATTATTAGAAGCAGCCAAAGGATGTGCGCAACGCCATTTAATCCTAAGCACTCGTGATGCCAGGTGTCAGTGTGATCTTGAGTTCCAGAGGGGGTCCAGCCTGGACTACAGAGTGAGTTCCAAGACAGCTGGGCTTACAGGGAGTACCCTTTCTCAAAAAAGACCAAAAACAAACAAAAAAAGAAGATGACGACTAGAAGCAATTAGAAAATTGAGGTATGTAGAAAAAAAATATTTAGTACTATCTTTACTTGAGAAGAAAATGTAAATGTGTTTCACATACTGCATTTTTTTTTTTGCTGGTCAAGACTGATTCATGGATTTTTGAATGTGAAGCAATATATATATGATGTTTACAAAGTCACTTGTTCTTGATACTACAAGCCTTCTCAGATATTTTAAAAAAGCTAATTTTTCTCCACACAACATCATAATATTTTAACATTCATTTATTAATTCATTATAGCGATTCAATGATTATTATTCATATGGATTCCATGCATAATAGACAATAATTTAATATACTCATAATAGGTTATATTTAGTGTGAAATCTGCGTATGAACAGTCAATTCATTTTATTAACAAGGGTAAGGAGAATTAATATTCCTTATCCAGTTTCTCAATTGAAACAAATTTACCATTATACTAAAGAACATGTCTCTGGAGATTTTCTCTGAGCTGAAATAATTTTGCAAATCTGTGGTTAATTAGTTTCATCTTTGAGTATACAAGCAACAGAGAAAAAGCTGAATGGCCCATGAACTGTATGAGCCTCTCATAGGACAAGTGGCCCAGTAGAAGTGTTTAGCATCCTTACAGAGGATGTGAGGCTCTTGGAATCTCCTTTGCATTCCATGCTTGCTTTCTGGGTTAATGGAGGGCTTACATATTTAGAGCTGTCAAGTGCGCTTCTCTTACAAGCATTGCATCAATTTCAGAAGAGGCCAAAAGAACAAAGAATGTAATCTTTTTCCGTGTAATTTAAGAGCACTCAATTATTTGGGCACTCTGAGATCGTTATTTCATCATTTTGAAGAGCATGTAGTTAATCGAAGGATAAAGTGATCTGAGTTAGGCAAACTGCACAATTGTTTTAATTGCTTCCCCATGGTGGTTCTTACTGTGCTCTCAAGTTTTCCAAAGAATGTGTTTTGTTAAAGTCTTTCTACCAAATTCCCAAATTTCAATATTGTTGATAATAGGCATTTGCTAGTTTCTATCATTTGCCAAGAGATGCGATTACTTCTGATAGGCTTTATTGTAGTGCCTTGGCCTGAACAAATTGTATTGAATAGCTTTACAAAATTCCTATTAGTAGTTTTTCTCTTTCTCCACCAAGATAGAATCGTAATTCGTTTATTCCCAGTCCACTACCCATATCGGCCCTATTGCGTTATTACTTATGTGACTCACATGCCATTTTTCTACCCTCACTCTGTTTCATGGATCAGTATTGGAGTGATGGTTAAAATGAAAAGATTTTGCTCTATAAACCTTTATATAATTTGTAACAATATTCTAAATAGATTTAAAATTTTAATAATGTATTTCTGTGCAGCAGGAAACCTATTTGCAAACAGTGTTCTACCTCACTTTGAAATTAAATTCTATATAATAATTAGAAGCATTTATAGAATGATTATTAGCCTATTATAATGTTAAAGGAGTGACTTTGCACTATGTGGTATGTTTGTGTGTGGTGTGTGTTTGTTAGTGTGGCTTGAGGTGATGTAGTGGGTGTTGTTGTGTAGTTCTGTATGTGTTTCTTCTGTGGGATAGAATCCCAGAGATATTTTGCTACTGAGCGCCCAGATTCAGCTTCTGATTTCCTTTCTATAAAAAATGTATCTCGATGTATTTTCTCACAAAGTCACCTCACACTGGCTTTGAACTCACTGTCTTCCTGGCCCTCAGTTACCTGAGACCTGGATTTCAAGGGCTCTATGTTAATATTTAACCATACACTAGATCCTTAGGTCTTTTATAAATGAAGCACATACATTCCAGGAAAACTTAATGTTCCATCTGCCCAACATCCATCTTTTAGGCTTTCCTGCCTGCTCAGACCAATTATAACAAAAGAAAAGTAAAATATTGAAAAATATGTATATGTATAAACAAACAATAAAAAATAACATTTCATATATGTCTAATATTCAAAAGGAGGTATATTATAGTATTAAAATTTTATTTTTCTTGTTACAATTTTTAGGTTTCTTTATGAGACCAGGAGTTTCCCCGCAGCCAAGCCTTAATTCCTGGAATATTACTCTGTGCTTAGGACTGACGGCACTCTCTCGCAAGACTCATAAACACAGAAAAATAACCACCTTAATTTCTGACACTACTCGAATGACGTTGGGGATTAATGGTAGTGTCCAGCCCGGAGCGCCCAAAGTAAGTAAAATTTTATGGGTTGTAATGTACAACATAATGACTGATACTGCACCATTTGTGTTGAAGCTGAGTAATTTTAAATTGGTATTTGCTTTCTGGACTAATGCAATAGGAGTGGTTTACTAGAACACTGAGTACAGCAGATTAGGAACCAAGGTATGTGGAGTACCATCACAATTGATTTGATCACTCACTTGTGCATANTGATATGGGCCTATAGTTTTCTTTCTTGTTTGTGTCTTTGCCTGGTTTTGGTATTAGAGTGATGCTGGCTTTGTAGAAAGAATTTGGGATATTTCCCTCTGTGTATTTCTGTTGTAGTCTGTCTTCGATTGCTGTGACAAAACACTCTGACCGACACCAACTTGGGGAGGAAAGGGTTTATTCAGCTTACATCTCCCGTGTCACAGTTCATCACTCAGGGAGCCCAAGGCAGGAACTCAGGGCAGGAACCTGGAGGCAGGAGCTGAAGCACAGGGCATGGAGAAATGCTGTTCACTAGCTTGCTCTCCTGGCTCATGCCAAGCCTGCCTTCTTATATGGTACACAACAACCTGCCCAGGGTGGTACTACTCATTGTGGGCTGGGCCCTCCCACATTGCCTGACAATCAAGACAATGCTCCATAGACGGGGCCACAGGCCAATCCAATTGAGCCAATTCCCCAATTGAGGCTCCCTCAAACCAGGTGTGTCAAGTTGACACTAAAGCTATCCAGCACAATTGACCCCCTTGTCAACTTGACACACAGAACACATCACTATTAAACCAACACCTTTCCAGTTCTTATCCCCAAAGTATGATGTTAACATTAATCACGACCAAAGACAGTACAACCTTAAAAGCCCCACAGTCCTTAAAATGTCCAAATGCTTAAAAGTTCAGTCTATTAAAAGTCTCTTAACTGTGGGCTGCTGTAAAATCCAAAACAAGTACTGTCTTATTTCAAGGGGAAGAATCAGGCATACTCAAAAAAAACCTAAGTCCAGCAAAGTAGCTCAAGGCTGACAACTGGGATTCACTCGCAATCTTCTGGGCTCCAAAGGGTTTTGACAGATCCCCCTCTCCGACTCTGCCATCCGTAGCACACACACAGCTCATCTCGCAGGCACAGGCCGACTCCATTCCACATCTGCCGCTGCTCTTGGTGGTTGTCCCATGGTCCTGGCTTCTCCAAAAAGCTGGGGTCGCCACTGAAACTGAAGCAGCACCCTAACCAATGCCCTCTTCTGACCTCTCCTGGTGCAAAGCCTCAGCTTTTCTCCATGACCACTGCAATCCTGGGGTCTTCACTGCAACAGAGGTGCACTTCCACCAATGGTCTTTCTTGACCTCTCACAGTGCCAAGCCTCGGCTGCTCTCTGTGACCCCCTCAAATTTCAACACCAGAACCATATAGGAGACTCTTACACGCTACCAAGTCCTGCTTCTGGCTTAAGATGGAGGCTCAGGCCCCTTCTGGAACATAGCTTCTGTGTGCTGACCCTGAAGAAATTCTTCCCAGAAGATTTCACCACAGTGATGCTGGTCTCTTGTTACTTACAGCTGATTATTCAGCCCCAGCTGACCAGAACCCACAGATTAAACAGTCCTGATGATCTCTGCTTTCCCTAGAAACTTCACAAGCCAGGCTTCTGTCTTCTACAAATCCTTCAGCAAAACTGCTCCAAGCTCCACAGCAACAATCTTTAGGCATTCAATGATCTTCCCAGGCCAAAGTTCCAAATGCCTCCACAATCCTTCCCCAAAACACCAAGGTCAGGTCTGTCACAGAAATATCCCACTCCTGGTACCATTTTCTGTCCTAGTTTGTCTTCCATTGCTGTGACAAAACACTCTGACCAACACCAACTTGGGGAGGAAAGAGTTTATTCAGCTTACATCTCCTGGGTCACAGTTCATCACTCAGGGAGCCCAAGGCAGGAACTCAGGGCAGGAACCTGGAGGCAGGAGCTGAAGCACAGGCAATGGAGGAATGCTGCACACTGGCTTGCTCTCCTGGCTCATGCCAAGTCTGCCTTCTTATATGGTACACAACAACCTGCCCAGGGTGGCACTATTCATTGTGGGCTGGGCCCTCCCACATTGCCTGACAATCAAGACAATACTCCACAGATGTGGCCACAGGCCAATCCAATTGAGCCAATTACCCAATTGAGGCTCCCTCAACCCAGGTGTGTCAAATTGACACTAAAGCTATCCAGCACATATACTCATGAACCTCAATAATTAAAATATATAAAAATAATTAAATAGCTAATTGGAGGGGTGGTTGCTACCTGGAAACTTTTCCTTATCTATGACGTTCCATCCTCCAGTCTCATGAAATCCACTGTATCTTCTGTTTTATTATCAGCACTGTCCACTTCAAATATTTCTTTTATTATCTAGCAACATTGTTTATACTTAGAAATATTAATGCACAATGAGTTTGGTGCTTAGCTGTTATGACTGCATAATGTTTTCTTAGAAATATTAGAAGCAGCCAGGTGTGGTGGCACACGCCTTTAATCCTAGCACTCGGGAGGCAGAGGCAGGTGGATCTTTTTGAGTTCAAGGCCAGCCTGGACTACAGAGTGAGTTCCAGGACAGCTGGGGCTACAGGGAGACCCTTTCTCAAAAAGACCAAAAACAAACAAAAAAAAAGAGACACTAGAAGCAATTAGAAAATTGAGGTATGTAGAAATATGTACTATCTTTACTTGAGAGAAATGTAAAGTGTTCCATGCATTTTTTTGCTGGTGTCAGAGACAGATCATGGATTTTGAATGTGAAGCAATTATATATATTTCAAAGTCATGTTCTTGAACACAGCTTTCAGATTAAAAAGTATTTTCTTCCCACACTATATATTTAAGTCATTCCTAAATTATAGAAATAATGACATCATAGGCCATGCAAATAGACATATAATTTAATACCAAATAAGTATATTGGTCTGATGAACAGTCAATTCATTTTATTAACAAGGGTAAGGAGAATTAATATTCCTTATCCAGTTTCTCAATTGAAACAAATTTACCATTATACTAAAGAACATGTCTCTGGAGATTTTCTCTGAGCTGAAATAATTTTGCAAATCTGTGGTTAATTAGTTTCATCTTTGAGTATACAAGCAACAGAGAAAAAGCTGAATGGCCCATGAACTGTATGAGCCTCTCATAGGACAAGTGGCCCAGTAGAAGTGTTTAGCATCCTTACAGAGGATGTGAGGCTCTTGGAATCTCCTTTGCATTCCATGCTTGCTTTCTGGGTTAATGGAGGGCTTACATATTTAGAGCTGTCAAGTGCGCTTCTCTTACAAGCATTGCATCAATTTCAGAAGAGGCCAAAAGAACAAAGAATGTAATCTTTTTCCGTGTAATTTAAGAGCACTCAATTATTTGGGCACTCTGAGATCGTTATTTCATCATTTTGAAGAGCATGTAGTTAATCGAAGGATAAAGTGATCTGAGTTAGGCAAACTGCACAATTGTTTTAATTGCTTCCCCATGGTGGTTCTTACTGTGCTCTCAAGTTTTCCAAAGAATGTGTTTTGTTAAAGTCTTTCTACCAAATTCCCAAATTTCAATATTGTTGATAATAGGCATTTGCTACTTTCTTCATTTGCAAGAATGCATTACTTCTGATAGGCTTATGTAGTGCTTTGCTGAACAATTGTTTGAATACTTCAAAATTCCTTTAGTATTTTCTCTTCTCCACCAGGATAGTTGTAATTTGTTTTTCCCAGTCCACTACCATATCCTTTCTATACTGTGACTCACATTCCATTTCCTCATTGTTTCATGATTAGATTGGAGATGGTAAAATGAAAAGATTTTGCCTATAAACTTTTATAAGCTTGTCAACAATATTCTAAATAGATTAAAATTTTAATAATGTTTTCTGTGCAGCAGAAACTATTTGCAACAGTGTCTACCTCACTGTGAAATTAAATTCTTATAATAATTAGGAAGCATTTATAGATGATTATTTACCTATTATAATGTAAAGAGTGACTTGCATATGTGTATGTTTGTGTGTGTGTGTGTTTGTGTGTGTGTGTGTGTGTGTGTGTATGTCTGTGTGTGTTTCTTGGGATGAATCCCAGAGATATTTTGCTACTGAGCGCCCAGATTCAGCTTCTGATTTTTCCTTTCTATTAAAAATTATCTCATTATTTTCTCACAAAGTCACTCACACTGGCTTTGAACTCACTGTCTTCCTGCCTCAGTTACCTGAGTACCTTGGATTTCAGGTCTATGTAATTATACCTACACTAGATCCTTAGTCTTTTTAAAAATGAAGCACATACATTCAGAAAACTTAAGTGGTCCATCTGCTTTCCAATCTCTATCCATCTTTTAGCCTTGTCCTGCTGCTCAGACCAATTTATGTAACATTGACTTAAGGATTGAAAGTTAAAATAGAAAAATATGTATATGTATAAACAGATACATATATATGTAAATACATTTTTTTTCTGAAAAGATTATAGTAAAATTTTATTTTTCTTTGTTACATTTTTGGTCTTTTGAGACAGGGTTTCCCCGCAGCCCAAGCTATTCTGGAATTCTCTGTGTAGACTAGGCCTTGAACTCACAGATATCCACCTATTTCTGCCTTCCAAGTGTTGGGATTAATGGTATGTGTCACCACGCCCAAATACAGTAAAATTTTATGGGTTGTAATGTACAACATAATGACTGATACTGCACCATTTGTGTTGAAGCTGAGTAATTTTAAATTGGTATTTGCTTTCTGGACTAATGCAATAGGAGTGGTTTACTAGAACACTGAGTACAGCAGATTAGGAACCAAGGTATGTGGAGTACCATCACAATTGATTTGATCACTCACTTGTGCATAAAGTTTATCTTTTACCCAAGTGCTACCTAATATACCACAAGCAATTTATTTATTATTAACTCAATACACAAATTCCCTGAATTACTGCTTTTTTCTCAATCTGTTTTAACCACAACAGAAATACCCAGAGGCACTTTATTAATACTTGATGAAGATGAAGATTTCCAAATCAATAAGGCTCTCATCTTTCCTACCTGCAGAATGAATTTCAGTCCTGGATGATACTCTAGCACTAACGTTTAGATAAAAGTACCTAAAATTGATTTTTCATTTCATTTTAACTTGTACTCTTATTAATATATAAAGACTATGAGTTACCAAAGTCATGATTTTCCTAAGAAATCCATTAGGAAACATTAGTTAAGTATCTAAATTAATAACTCCCATGTGGATGACACCTGATTTTTTGATATAACAGCAATCTGGTAAAATAAACTTTTTTTTCTTTAGTTGTAGCCATGTTTATCCTGACTTCTAACTACCTGCCTGGAGGCTATATGGCTATATTAATAAAAGAACTATTTGGGGCTGGAGAGATAGCCTAGCGGTTAAGAGCACCGACGCTCTTGCAGAGGACCCGGGTTCGATCCCCAGCACCCACATGGCGGCTAAGAACCGTCTGTAACTCCAATTCCAGGAGAACTCCAGTTCCAGGGGAATCCGAGACCCTCTTCTGACCTCCGCGGCATTGCACGACACGNATAATTCCTCTTTCTCCAGATGCCTTTAAATAATGGTAAAGTTTTTGACCATTTCAATGTATGTCATGTTTCTTATTGTGTGAAAAACACTGAGTAATCATGCAGAGGAAAGAAATCCATACAGGAAAATCTATGACAGAGAAAACAGCTGACCTACTAAGCACACTCAGAACTGTCCTCTGGAAAATGCAATAATGAGTCAGGAGTACAATTAAATACTGAATGATATTGTAAACTTTACATACTAAATTATCACCCTTGCACTGTCTTTCTTAGATAATAAAAGATGTTAAGTTAGGTTGGAAAATTTACTTTTTTTTTTTTTTCAGAGAATAGTTAATTTCTTTTTTTTTTTTTAATTAGTTTTTATTGATGCTTTGTGCATTTCATACATTTTTCCAATTCAGTTCAGGCTTATTTCCCTTTCCCTCCCCCCCCCCCCCACCCCATCCCAGATCATGCATTCTGCCATAACTGTCCTGCATCTTTCTCTCAGTTTTTTTTTTTTTTTCATTTTTAGCTATAAGTGATAATCCATGAGTACAAGCATCCTTCATGCAAAACCTGTCTGCAGGCTATTGTGCCCAAACCCCTACAGCCCCACCATCCAGTGGGGGGTGACAGGTTGTTTGTTCAATCAAGTTGATCAAATGAGTGTCCAGACTACATTGCTGTAGTTTCACCATTCACCCCAATCGCAGCCCTTACATTCTACCACGTCCCCTCTTCTGCAGGTTGTTCCCTAGGCTTAGAAAAGACAGGAGAGGATATTCTTTAAAGGAGTGTTTCTAGATAGGCTGACTAAACCCCAGTGCATGAACTTGCATTCAACGATGTCTGGGGATAGTAATGTTACTGGATAGTCCTTAACATAAGTGACAGGAAGCAGAAAATCTGGTAGGTTGTCTACAGAAAAGTGTGGAATAACGATGATTAAGAACTTTTATATGAAATACACAAAAATTCAATTACAATTTTTAAAAATTTAAAAGTTAAAAATGAAAATTAGTTTATAGATATTTTCCATATGTAATATATTATTTTCAAAAAGGGCTACGAAATTATATGCTATGATGTTAACAGCGTTAGAGCTGAGGCATTGGGTTTATAAATACTTTTTATGTGTATTTTTCAGTATTTTTTAATGTTGTGTAATTATGTGGTTATTTTCCAATCAGGAAATATGTTTCTTTTATAAATAAACTACTAAGCTAAAAATAAAAAGTAAGGAATCATTCTGAGGAGAGTGCAAATGAACCTAGCAAATGACCCAAGGTAGAAGGCTACGGATATTTAAACAAAAACTCTTCTGCGTTTGAATCAGATTGCCTCTCGTTCTGTGTCTCTTGAATTCACATCCAGATTCTGAGAAACAAGATCAACAGTGAAAGTGGAAAGAACATCTCCAAACTGAGTTTACAGATTACTGGAATATACAGATCATGATTTACAAAGGCACTTCAAGGATTCCATGCTATAGGGAAGCTGAAAGGGACAACGTAGGAAAACCCAATACTATGTATGAATCAATTAATTTTATCACTTTGTTAGAAGCCTCTGCTTTATTACTTTGGTATACAGAGAAATCATATATATATATATATATATATATATATATGACATATCACATATATATATATATATGTGTGTGTGTGTGTGTGTGTGTGTGTGTGTGTGTGGTGTGTGTGTGTGTGTGTGTGTGTGTGTGTCTAATTAGTAACACTTTCCCTGTCCCTTGGCCCAGCTCCCCCACTCCACACCCATCATCCCTGCCCCTCCACCATGTATATAATGTATAGGAAAGTTCTATGTATTACTGAAGGAGGTGAGGTGGCTTGAGAGAGCTGGAGTACCTGCCTCCTCTCTCAGGCTCCCAGCTCCAGGTCAACATCTTTGTTAAAGGCCACTCCCCAGGGCACTTGGTGTTGAGGGAGGGGCCCAAAACAAATCTCCTTAACTATTTTTACCTGGGGCAGGGGATGGAGTGGCTGGGAAGGGGGAAGGGAGAAGGCGCTCTTCACAGAGATCTTTCTATGTCTCCCCCCCCCCACTTGGCCCCCTTCCTTTCTCAATGTGGTTCTATTTTTTTTAATTGGTTCCTTCTTTGCAGGTCCTGTGCCTTCTCTGTTTGCCTTGCTCTCTCCTTCCCCTGACCCCTTGTCTCTTGCTCCAGCTTGGGTGCTATTCAATTTACCTTGTACATACTATGCACACACAACTGGCCAAATGAAACTCTTTTACAAGAGTGTTTGTGGGTCTCCATATTATAATGGCTGCTGTGTGCTAGAATTATCAACGAACCATGTAAATCTTCAGTGTGAAATTTCAGACCAAAGATAAGGTTAGCTTTTGCTCATGATAATTTACTGTCATTAGAAAAGCTCTCCATTTGGCCCAATTAGAAAATATACTGAAAAATATTTCTCATGTGGAAGACTGAAATACACAGTTAAACACACACACACACACACACACACACAAACACCACACACACACACACACACACACACACACTCTCATACCTTGGTAGGCTGAACAAAACTGCAAACCACAGTTAGCAGCAAAAGTCTTAGAAAAACAATGCATTGTAATCATAGTTTAAAATAAAATGTTCTGAAATGCAAAGAAAAATAAGTGCCTTGGAAATGAAAATAAACATGCATTATGGGAAGAATCGAAAATAAGTGTTAAAAAAAAAAGGCGATAGGAATGAGAAAGTAGACCAAAAAAAAAAAAAAAAAAAAAAAAAAAAGAACCTACATTCCTACATTTCTCCATTTAAAAACAAAGCATAGACTCAAATGTTTCAAAAGTAGAGGAGAACAGATAGATCATTTTCCAAACAGATTGCAGACTGGAACTCCAAAATTGATCAGAAAACTAAACTTGCTCATGATACCTTCTCAGTAAGAAGAGATCAGAAGTTTATCCTAATTTCCTTCCTGTTGCTGTTATACAATACCCTGACAAAAGCAGCTTAAGCAAAAAAAAATAAAAAAAACAACAACTGTTTATGATGCAGGTTATACTGTGGAGAATTAAAAGTAACAAGGACTGTTCCACATAGGGGAGGAATTAATACATGCATGCCTGGTCTTCAGTTCACTTCGTCCTGTTTTATAGAGCTGGGAATCAAATCTAGGGAATGACACAAACCCATTTTTAGGCTAGGCCTTCCAATTTCAATTCATTTAATAAAAAATGTATTTCCCAGACATGCCCACAGCTAACCAGACCTAGAGAGTCCCCTCATTGAGATTTTCAATTGTACAATTTTAAATGACAATTTAAAATCATCAAAATAAAATACGGGAAATAGAGAGGAAGATGCTATAAAATTCTGTTCAAGAAGGATTTGCATAATGGAGTGTTGTGGGTCTCCATATTGTAATGGCTGCTGTGTGCTAGAATTATCAACAAACCATGGAAATCTTCACTGTGAAATTTCAGACCAAAGGTAACATCTGCTTTTGCTTGTGATAATTTACTGTCATTAAAAAAAAACTCTCCATCTGGCCACAATTAGAAAATATATAGAAAAATCCCCATAAGCCATAGAACACTTAGAGAATTGTGGGGTCTATGATACCCAGAAATCATGAGCCTGTTCTTTGGCTATAGGAACTCATTTTGTTTTTAAGTGAAGGAGGAAGTAGCCTGAGAGTTTAGTGCTAAAAAAAGCATAAAACACATCCAGCGAGAGGCTGCTAAACTCTTCACATATACTGCATATTTTTCTGTATATAAAACAAAATGAATATATACTAATATAACAATTTTGAAAGAAGTTATGTTTTAAAGTTCTGAAGACTTTGTATGGGGAAGAAAGTAATATTTTAGGGCTTAAGGAACTGACTTGAAGAATGACTTGGTGGAAGGGACAAGTGCCATTCTGTAAGGACACTATGGAACTCTGCTGTACTGTAGAGTTCACAGGACATGGCATCAGTAGCTTAGAAAGCCCCTGAGCTTGGGGCTGGAGAGATGACCTAGTGGTTAAAAGCGCCAACTGCTCTTGCAGAGGACCCAGGTTAGATCCCCAGCACCCACATGGCTGCCAAGAACCGTCTGAAACTCCAATTCCAGGAGAACTCCAGTTCCAAGGGAATCTGAGACCCTCTTCTGACCTCCGCGGCACTGCTCGACACAGGTGCACAAACCCGATGCAGACAGTACATCCATACACATACAGAAATAAATTTAAAAAAGAAAAAAAAGAAAAAAAGAGAAAGCTCCTGAGCAAAGTAACTGCTTTATACCCAAGGTAACTGGAGGGAAGGAGATGAGATGACCTTGAAATCCAGTCATGTTCTTGCCTGCCTGTCAGGAGCACACACCGAAGACAGAGGAAGAAATGTGTTCACACTCTGCTTCACTCTTAAGTGGTCAGTCAATGGTCATAGAGCACAGAATGTGTTTCAAGTTGTTCATGTAGTTACACATGCTTTATACGACATTAATTTTATGGATTTGAATCAGAATTGAGTTCTGAAAAGCACATCTTAAATCTTTTCCAAGTTAACCTCTATAAATCTCTATGAGATATACTTTTTCTTCTCTATTACAGTGTAGTACTAGGTAGTGAAACTTGCTTCTAACTCTGCCATGTCTTGTTTGTGGGAAGGAATATTATTCGTTTTTCAAATGAACAAAACTAAGTTTAGAGATTTTTAACTCATGCATCAAAATCTTTAATCAAGAGTCAAAGTATAGACCTAGATAACAAAGAAAGAAGTTGAACTCATCTTTTTTAATTTTGTTTATTTATTATTTTTTATATGTATGAGTGTACTGTCTGCATGTAGGTTAGTGCACCCATGTTGTGCAGTGCCATGGAGGTCAGAAGAGGGCATCAGATTCCCCTGGAACTGAAGTTAAAGACAGTTCTTAGCTGCCATGTGGGTGCTGGGAATCGAACCCGGGTCTTTTGCAAGAGCAGTTGGTGCTCTTAACCGCTGAGCCATCTCTTCAGTCCTGAACTCTTATTTTCTAAAATTAAGTATTTTCTAGGAAGTGAGATTAGATGCAGCTATAAGTAAAAGTAACACTTAAACAGATATACTGGCATTGGTAGAAGTATAGTTGGAATAGACAGGCTCTCATGGGTCATGGACAGACAGCAGACACTGTTAAGACAGCATTTTACAGTCTGTGGTGCAACTAGTTAAAAGAAACAAAACAAAAAGAATTCAATAAGTGTAAATGATGATGAACTTATTTAAGTTCATATAAATTCTTAATTTAAAAATAAAATCTTTCTACTTTGGGAGATAAAAAGCTCTCAGTTCAAAAAAGCATCATAAAAATGTAGTCTTGCTGGGTGTGGTGGAGCATGCCTTTAATCCCAGCACTCAGGGGGGCAGAGACCTGTGAGTTCAAGGCCAGCCTGGTCTATAGAGCGAGCTCCAAGCCAGCTGGGACTAAAGGGAGACCCGGTCTCAAAAAAAAAAAAAAATGTAGTCTTATTTTTTGCTTTTCCCCAAAATAATTCTGAATCATCCAATTCAGGCATATATTCTAGAATAGTTTTTCAATACATATAGTGCTGTTTGGCTTAATATACACTGGTTTTATAACTTAATTATTTTTATAGTCTTTCATGTAAATATGGATCACCAACTATTTGCATTGTTCATACTTTTGGAAGGAAGACAAAGTCACATAAAAGCCATGTCTAGAAGAGACATGCCCTTCGTTCCCTATGGCTCTTTGGACTTAATACCTCAACAGGCACATTGCTACAGACACAATTAGGTTTTTAATTAGTGTTAGAATTTGAATGGAAACTTTATAGGTGATTAACTAAAAAATAACCAACTCTTACACTTGCATTAGCATACCTGGGTGATTTTTCTACTAGAAAATATATGTACTATATTATTAAGATTTGGGTTATGTTTCTTTTTGTTCTACCCAACTATGGAAAACACAATTCCATCTTGAACCTGATTTTTTTTCAAGCTTCTAATTTGAAGAGCAGTTGTTTAATGGCCTATTTTCTGTAGTGCAAGCCCTAAGTCCATAAGCAACATTGTTATTTCTACTTGCTATGGCTAAAAAGAGAAATAAATTTTGTTTTTGTTTTTTGAGACGGGATCCTCCTGCAGCCCCAGTTGGCATGGAACTTACTATTTTGACCAGGCTGGCCTCAACATCACAGAGATATATCTGTTTCCACCCCATGTATGCTGGGATTAAAGGTGTGTGGCATCAGCACCAGGCTTCAAATAAATTAATTTTTAATAATCATCATTTTTCTTAAAACCCTTGCAGTGATGCTGAGCATGGTCATGAAGGCTTGAGAAGCAGGTCGACTTACAGTATATCAAAGCCAGTCTGGGATGGTCTACATACACAGTTGGATTCAGGCCCACTGGGATTACATAGTAAGACCCTATCTCCAAAAACAAAAAAGAAAAACAACAAAAAAGAGAGACCAATCAGAAACAAAAAAGAGAGAGAGAGACCAAACAGAAATGAAAAAGTGAAAGGGTGATATGGTTGATATTTGTGACAGAGGACTAGAAAATTTTCATATACAGAACATTAGATTGGCTCTCTATGCTATAGTCATACATACACATTTATATCACAAATAATTATTTGTATGAAAATTATATATGGGCATATATGTATATGTTTGTGTGTATGTAGTGACACAATGGTAACAGAAATTTTTTACCAATTTTACCAACAAAAAGTAATTGTGGCGTCATTTTAAGTTTAGAAGAGTTTTATTTTTATTTTGTTGTTTGTAAGATATTTGAGAAAGAGCAACTCCCATTTAATTACCCAGTACTGGAATTCTGCTACAGATTTTGGAACCAGAGTAAGCATTGGGTGAGTGACATCTTATTTTACCCTTGCTTTACTCATCAAAAATAATCTGTTCAAAACAAGCTGAAGACTTTCAAAATGGGTGCAGGAGGGACTAAAGTTATATTAAGCAGGCATTAAAGAGTAACTTATTTTAGTGGATACACTCTTCATTTTTGCATATATACCAGCAGTTATGGTAATTAGCCTATGTTTTAATGTTATTGTCTCTTCCTCTGTCTTTAGTTTAATCCAAAGAAACAGAAGCAAAATTCAAAATTTCCTTGTTTAAAATAATTTTTGTATGTTGTGCATTCATTTTAATTCAGTTCTAGAAATTTCTAAATGTCTTCCTTGATTTCTTCCTTAATTCAGTTTTAGTCAGTAGTGTTGTGTGTTTAGTTTTCACGAATTTATATACATTTCACCCTTTCTACTATTGCTAATTTCTGCCTTTATTCCTTTATCATCAGTTATATTAAATGATAATATTTCAATTTCTATAAAATCAGTTCTCATTTTCGGTGCCCCCTACCTTGTTGTCTTTCTTTTCTCTCTGAAGTTCTCATGTTCACAGATAGCATTCAACTTCTATTAAAGCAATTATCCTACTACTGGAAGATTGAATTCTTGTATTGATTCTCACTTTCCTTAGTGTGTGCATTTTTATAAACCACATAAGATTTTTGAAATATGTCCTAATGATTTTAAGAATTTCCTCCATGTCTGTTGTTATGTTTCCCTTTCATCTCTGAGTCTACTAATTTGGGTGTTCTATCTCTTTCTTTAGATTAATTAGGCAAAAGATTGGGCAATCTTCTTAACCTTTTGAAGGAAAAAAAACATTTTAAGTTTTTCTTTACATTGATTTTTTTTGTTTCTGTCATTAATTATACCTTGATTCTATGTATCTCATCTCATGTACTCTTTTTAGGTGTTTCATTTTGGTTTTGCAAGGTCTTCAGGGGAATCACTGGGGTATTTACATGAGATAGTTCTAATTTTCCAATGTTGGCATTTCATACTATCCATTTTCCCCTAAGGACTGCTTTCATCATGTCTCATATATTTTGGTATGGTGTATCTTCATTTTCATTCAGTTCTAGAAATTTCTAATTTTTTTTCTTGATTTCTCCCTTAATCCTATTAATTCAGTAGTGTTTTGTGTTTAGTTTTCATGGCTTTATATACTTTTCACCATTTCTTTTTATTTTGTGGGGGGTTTTTTTGTTTGTTTGTGTGTTTGTTTTTTGAGACAGGATCTCTGTTTAGTCCCAGCTGGCCTGGAGCTCACTCTGTAGACCAGGCTGGCCTTGAACCCACAGAGATCCGATTGCCTCTGCCTCCTGAGTGCTGGGATTAAAGGCATGCACCATTATTCTTTTATCATGAGATTGATTAAAGGATGATATTTTGGTTTATGTAAATGTATATAGACTTGCTTTGTGTTCCAATGTGTGGTCATTTATGAGAAAGTCCCATGGGCTATTTAGGAAGGCTTGTATTTTGGTGTTTGTATGTGTACCTGTTAGGTACACTTGATTTATGATGCCATTTCACTCCAGATTTTTCTTGTTTAATCTTGGTCTGGATCACTTGCCTATTAGTTTCAGTGGGGTATTGAAGCTACCCACTATCATTGTGTTGGAGACAATGCATGATTTTAGATCGAATTGAGTTTCTTTTATGGTATCAGATGCCCTATGAGGTTGGTAAATTTATATTTGGAATTATAATACTCTTTTGGTGCATTTTTCCTTTAATGAGTGCAAAGTGACTTTTCCTATCTCTCCTAACTTATTTTAATTTGAAGTCTAATTTTTTCAGATATTAAAATAGCTAAACGTGCTTGGCTCTTAGTTGCATTGCTTTGAATAACTTTTCCCATTGTTTTACCTTAGTATGGTATCAATCATTAATGGTGAGATTTGTTTCTTGCCCAACAAATCAATGGATCCTGTTTTCGAATTCAATCAATTAGGCTATCTATTTTAGATTTGATATAATTAATAATGAGAGTTATTATTGAACAAAGTTAACTAATTCCTTCCATTTTGGTGTCGTAGTGTTGTTTTCTTAGAATTTTTGAGTTAACTGCTTATGGATCGTTTATTCATTCTTTTATTTTTAATTTTTTAATAAAATAGTTTTATTGATGTTTTGTGTATTTCATACATCATTTTTCAGTCCAATTTAGGCATATTCACTCTTTACCTGCCCAGTACCCCACGCCAGTTCATGCATTCTGCTGTAGATATCCTGCATCTTTCTCTCAATATTTTTAATGTTTTTCTCTGGAGAGATTTATTGTTTTGGGCAGAATTTAAATGTTAGTTCTTTGACCCGGTCCTTGAGTTGTTGCTCCCTCCCGTTTATATTGCTCCAAAATATGCCTATATAAACATCACTTATGTACCAAAATTATGACCTCTGAAAATAAACTCTATGTTAATTCCAAAATATGTTTAGGAATTCACATTTTCCCTTTAGTTTTATATTACTCTAAACTGTGAATACATACCATCCACCCATATATGGCAATTACAATGTCTGAAAATAAGTTTTAATTCTAGTGTCTGTTAAGAAATTCACATTATAATAGCACAGTTGATTTCAGATAAAAAGAAATATAACAATAACTTTGCTCAGCTTGCCTTTCAACTGGGGATTTGGTGCTAGCATCCACAAATGAGGGAAACCATTCCCCCTTTGTTTTTCTGGGACTGTGTTACTTAGCATGATGCCTTCTAGTTCCATCCATTTACCTGCAAAGTCCATGATGTCATCTTTCTTTATTGCTGCATAGAAATCAATTGTGTAGATGTACCATATTTTTGTTATCCACTAATCAGTTGAGGGGTATTTGGATTGGTTCCAGCGCTTCCCTACTGTGAAGAGAGCTGCAATAAACATAGATGTGTATGTATCTTTGTGGTAGGATAAGTCTGGTGGGTATGTACCCAGATTTAGTATGATTGGGTCAGGTGATAGGCTCATTTTGAGTCTTTTAAGGGTTCTCCACATTGCTTTCCATAGTGGTTGTTTACAGTTCCATGATTGTTGTTTACATAGTGGTTTTTTCCTTCCCACCAGCAGTGGATGAGTGTTCCCCTTTCCCCACAACCTCTCCAGCATTTGGTGTCTTTTGTTTTCTTTTTTTTAATTTAAAATTTTTATTTCTCTTTTTGTAATACTTGTATTGATGTTTTGTGTATTTCAGACATCATTTCTCAGTTCCATTTAGACACATTTCCCCCTTCCTTTCCCACCATCCCATCCCAGATCACGCATTCTGCCATACATGTCTTTCATCTTTCTCTCTAGAGTCGATTGAGAAATGATGTATGACAGGAAAAAGTTTAATAACAATAAAAAATCTTTTTTTTTTCTTGATTTTAGCCAGTCTTATTGGAGTGAGACAATATAATAGAGTGGATTTAATTTGCATTTCCTTAATTATTAATGATATTGAACAGTTTTAAAGATGTTTCTGAGCCATCTTTACTTCCTCACTGGTAAAGTCTCTGTTCAGGTCTTTATTCCATATTTTGAGTGAGTCATCGGCTTTCTTCCTTCTTTTTTTTTCTTTTTCTTTTTTTTTTTTTTTTTGACAGGGTCCCCCTGTAGCTCTGCTGTCCTGGAACTCACTCTCATCACTCTGTAGAACCAGGCTGGCCTTGAACTCACAGAGATCCGAGTGCCTCTGCCTCCCAAGTGCTAGGATTAAAGGCGTGTGCCACCACGCCCGGTATTTATTTATTTCTGTATGTGTATCAATGTACTGTCTACATGCAAGTTTGTGCACCCGTGTTGTGAAATTCCGCGGAGGTCAGAAGAGGGTGTCGGATTCCCCTGGAGGTTCTCGGCCACCATGTGGGTGCTGCGGATGGAACCTGGGTCCTGTGCAAGAGTGGTTGGCACTCTTAACAACTAGGCCATCTCTCCAGACCCCCTTCTTTATTTTTTTCTGAGTGGTTCGTATATTCTGGATGTTAATGCTCCATTAGATGTACCACTGTCACCAGGTTTTCTCCCACTCTGTGGGTTTTCTCTTCACTTCCCTGATTGTCTCTTTTGTTGTATAGAAGATTTTGAGTTTAATGAGGTCCTACTTGGACCTCATTAAACTGTTGAACTTATTTTCTTCATGGCTTCTGTTTGATTTACAAAGGCGTGGTGGCGCACGCCTTTAATCCTAGCACTTGGGAGGCAGAGGCAGGCGGATCTTTGTGAGTTCAAGGCCAGCCTGGTCTACAGAGTGAGTTCCAGGACAGCTGGGGATACAAGGAGACCCTGTCTCAAAAAGACAAAAAAAAAAAGAAAGTGTTTTTCTATGCCTATGTCTTGTGGGTTGCTGCCAACTTTTTCTTCTCTCATCTTCAGGGTTTTGGGTTTCACAATGAGGTCTTTGATCCACCTGGAGTTGATTTTTGTATAGGGTGAGAGGACGGGGCTTATTTTGTTCTTCTACAAATGGCTATCCAGTTTTGCCAGCACCATTTGCTGAAGATGCTAACTTTCCTCCATTGAGCATTTTGGCCCCTTTGTCGAATATGAGGTGGCTGAAATTGTATGAGCTCAAGTTTGGATCTCTAATTTTGTTCCATTGGTCAACAGGTCTATTTTGTGCCTGTACCAGGCTGTCTTTATGACTGTAACCCTCGAATACAGCTTTAAGTCTGGTAAAGTGATTCCTTCTGTATTGCACTTTTCACTCAGGGTTGCTTTAGCTATTGGGAGTCTTATGCTTTTCCAAATGAATTTAAGGATTTTTTTTTCTGAAGTCTGTAAAGAAACTCATGGAGATTTTAATTGGGATTGCATTGAATCTGTATATTAATTTGGGTAGAGTGGACATTTTTACTATATTAATTTTTCTAATTCATGAGCATGGGTGCTCTTTCCTGTGTTACACACCTGCACAGTGCATTGTTTACCACCTCTCCTGCTGAACAGGCTTAACCTGTGCTCGAAAACTAATTATGCCAACAGCTGAGTCAGTTACCTTGGCCAATAAGAATTTGAAATATCAGCCCTGGCACACTCGTGGAAGGATCACATATATATCCCTAATATTCCCTGAATAAATAAGTCTGAGTCAGCTTGTAAGCTTGTTTGCTTCTTACCCGACTCCCAGTGTCTGTGTGTTGACTCTGCCATCTCTCACCCCCCCATTTCTTGGCTGTGCTTGAACCCCTCCAGTTGGAGGTTGCAGCATCTGTCTGTCACCCGTGTGGTCTGCAGCCCCCCAGCATTGGGGAGTCGCACCCTATGGATTTGGTTCCTGGTGTTTGCAAGACCCCATATGATCTACGATTCCTCAGTGTTTATGAGATGCCCATTTTGCCTTTTGGTGAGTGGACTCGTTCTGTTTTCTTTGCTTGTGACTGTGCGAGGGTGAGTGGGAGGCCCCCTTCCCTTCATTTTCCATTCATCCTGTTTGGGGTACATGTTACTATGCCATCCTCTTGAAAGTTCCCCCCTAAGCACAGGACACTTTCAGATCTTGCCCCCCCCCCCCCCCGCCCCCCCCCCCCCCATACCGCTACACACACACACACACACACACACACACACACAAACACACACACACATATGCACACATGTCCTGCAGGTCACTGAGAGCTGAGGGCATCATGGTGAAGAGCAGCCACCACCAGTGCCACCACTCCCACAGACTCCCTGCCCCCTGCTACTCTCCAGAGAGGGGTGGGTGGTGCATGCACAGAACTGCCTCCTCCCTGCTCCCACTCCACCTTAGCTGATGCCGCCCCCGACCAGCTCATGCTCACTCCCAGGGCTGCCACACACAGCCCAACATTGGCCGTACCAACCAGGCCCACGGGAGGGAGGTGCGGCCACTTCAGAGCTGTTCTCAGGCCACCTGCCACAATGGCCCTGTGTTCATCCTGGCCGCCGCTGCTGCACACAGCCAGGCACTTGCCTGTCCACCCCTGGCCCTGCTGTCATGGGCAACCTCCTCGCCATAATTGAAAGGCTCCTCAGTTTAGAATGTTACAAAAACATGGAGGAAAAACTGGCCTTTCCCTGTATACATGACTTCCAATCAGATGAGAATTTCCCCCCTGTTCCTGACTCACGGGGCTGTCCTTCAGTTGCTCCTGCTAGGAATGCTCGTTCACACCCCCACCCCCACCAATATACCCTTGGAGGGAGGCCCAGGAAGCTTTCTCCCAAGTTTCTCCTTTTCCCTAAGCTCCCCCCAATCCCTTTCCTCTCAGAACCTTTTCAAAGGATGAAGATCCACCCTCGCACTTGCATGCATTCTCGTTAATGTGGTTGCAAATGCTGCTGCTGCTCAGCCGTGAATCCCCTTTCTGACCTATCCGTTGTTCATAAAGCAGTACAAGAAGCTGGCCCTGATTCCCCTTATTTGGAACAGGTTCTCGCCCAATGGGCCATTAACCTTCAAACACATTGTGACTGATACACATTTCCTAAGGTGATCCTGGACCATGTAACATTCCTTCAATGAAAGGGGGTGTATGATGACATGGCAGAAGATCAGGCCTGCATTAGCATACATTATAACATCCCCATAACCTTGGACATGCTTACTGGTGGTCATTGTAACTTTACTGACCCAGTGAGCCAATCCCTATTTGTATCCCTCAATACTTTGACCAAATTGACATGGCCCTACAGAGCCTTAAGTCCTGCACACCGTAAAAGCCTGACTCTTACTTCTACAATTTGGTTCAACATGCAGGTGAATATTTTTCTGATTTTCTCATACCTGCAATGCTATTGTGTCGGTACATAATGAAGACCTCCATAAATAGGTCATTGCCACCCGTGATCTTAACTCAGCCTCAGCTCTTTTTGTGGCACTCATTGTGTCTTTACAGGCTTTTTCCCATAACAAACTCAAACCTTTCAAGTTCCGTGTCTGTTGGGAATGTGGCAGGAAGGATCACTTTATGCGATTTTTCCCAAATCCCTTCACCAAACCCAAGACTCCCTGCCCCAAATGCTGAAAAGGCTTCCATTGGGTCAAAGATTACAAATTGGCTCCTGTTACGTTACATCCACCAAACAGTCTTTAAACTTCCAGCCAGGGCAGCCCTCAGCCCCGTTAGTAAGGGGGAAAGCCCCCTACATCATTTGGACCCTGCCCATTTATAGCCTCTTGCCACAAATGACCATCAAGCTCGTTGGCTTGACCATTATGGGTATTATGGACACTGGGGCCGATGTCACTCTTTTTCCACCTGGAAGTTCACATCTGGCTCGCCCATTAAAGGAGTTGGCAGCCAACAGTGCAACCAAAACACTGTGAATTACATCGTTTGGAAGGACTATGATGGTAATTCTGGTATCATTAGGTCCCTGATTGCTGACATCCCCCATACCCTTTGGGGGAGGTAGTTTCTGTTCAGTATGGGCACCTCCCTTACAACTGACAATGGTGCCCTCATCGAAGATGTTATTGGCGAAGACAAATGTGGATTTGGGGGGAGGAATAACTCCTCTGCTCCAGACCACCACCCTCTATTCTAAGGGCCACTGCTCTCCTAACTCCTCCAATGTTTGACTGAATGACCAGCATGGGATTTCACCAGTTTATACGCATTGTGGCTCCCTTCCCTGCCCCACCCCCTCCCTCTCGTCAGATGGAGGGACTCTTTGTCCCCACAGTGGAGGGGCCCTTTCCCCCTATTAACACCAGGCTGAAGCTTTGCTTGTATCTTTCCAGGATCCTGCAGGAAACGTCTGTGTGGGGGGGTGCCCTTGAAAAATGTTCGACCCTGTGTGGACACAGACACATGATCCCCATGGCAGCCATGGTTTGCTACAGGAAAAGAAGGGGATCCTCCGGGAAGCTGCTGCAGGTGTCCTTAAATAATCTTTGAGAAGGGGATCCAACCTTTTCATGCTTTGTGTTTGTGGTGACTGTCCTTCCGTGTGTCTAAGATTCATGTAGTCCTGTTCTTCATGCATCTAAGTTTTTATATATAAGCTGTGTCTAGTGTCCTCTCAGTCTAAGTTTTTGTGTGAGTCAGTCATTGGAATTGTCTCATGTTGGTTCTGTCGGAGTGGCCACTTCCAGTTTCCATCCTTTATGTGCACAGAATCATTGATTTTGGCAAGCCAGACTAGATATGTACATACAAATTTTAAAGTATGGATGTTTAGAAATGCATTTGGAGGCCTGAAAATTTGGATATTGTAGACATCTTTTTATCAAATACTTCATAACCTGGGTACCCTAAAATATCTTTAACTATCTATTAGTCTACAAAGCACTACTCGTTTTTACATAACTAAAGCCCTAGGCAGTAGAAACTAAAAACCATTATATGGTGAGTCTATTTTGATGATTTTGGTGCAAAATTGTGTGTTTTTGCTTGGTTTTGATCTGAAGTTTCTCCCAGCACTCAGAATATGGAGATATATGTATATCTTATTCTGGTTTGGGTAGAAAACTGATACCTGAATGGACTGGGCCAGCCCTGTTTGTTTTTTTTTTTTTTTTCTTCTAGCGGTGGGAGAGGGCAGTCTGGGATAGCCAATGGGCTTTGTTTTGTTTCTACAATAGCTAATGGACTTTTTTGCGTTTCTGCAGTGACTTCCTATCCTCATGCAAAACAAATATACCCTCCTGTTCCAAGCTGTGAGCCATCTTCGGCCCTTCAATACTTGTTATTTAGGGTCTTTTCGGCCTTTTGGCCCTCCTCTGTCTTCTTTTCCTCAGATTCCTGCTCCATCTTGCCTGCACCCAGTGATGAGTTAATAAGACCAAGACCCAGGTCCTGACTGACTGCTATCATCAACCGAGCTCTCATCCCATGCTTCTGCTCCCACCCAGACAAACTGTTCCTAGCCTCTTCCTTCGGTGGCTGGTTAGTCAATGACAGGTAAGATCTTGTTAACCAGGATAACCTAAGACAGGCACAGTCAAATGTCAGAATGCTAGAGGTGGGGCCAACAATGTCTGAGCTATGTACTCAGGCTTCCACTTTGTTTGTAGCTCTCTGCTGGGGCTACAGGGAGACCCTGTCTCGAAAAGACAAAAAAACAAAACAAAACAAAACAACAACAACAAAAAAAAACAAAGGGGTATAGCCAGGGGCTGGTGCACACCTTTATTCCTAGCACTTGGGAGGCAGAGGCAAGAGGTTTTTTGTGAGTTCAAAGCCAGCCTGGTCTACAGACTGAGTTCCAGGACAGCTGGGGCTACAGGGAGACCCTGTCTCGAAAAGACAAAAAAACAAAACAAAACAAAACAACAACAACAAAAAAAAACAAAGGGGTATAGCCAGGGGCTGGTGCACACCTTTATTCCTAGCACTTGGGAGGCAGAGGCAAGAGGTTTTTTGTGAGTTCAAAGCCAGCCTGGTCTACAGACTGAGTTCCAGGACAGCTGGGGCTACAGGGAGACCTTGTCTCCAAAAGACCAAGAAAAAAAAAAGGGGGGGGATTGAAATATAGAGTGTTACGCACCGGCACAGAGGCATGCTTACCACATTGTCTGCTGAATAGGCTTAACCCATGCTCAGAAACTAACTATGGAAATAGCTGAGTCAGTGACCTGGGCCAATGAGAATTTGGAATATCAGCACCTGGCCTGTTTGTGGAAGGATATATATATATATATATATATATATATATATATTCCTAATTTTCCGTTAATAAATGAGTCTGCAGCAGCTTCATAAGCTTTCTTGCTTCTTACCAAACTCTCAGTGTCTGTGTGTTGACTCTGAGCTCTCACCCACCATTTTTCAGCCATGCTTGATCCCCTCCAGCTGGACCAGAGTAGGTTGCTTGCAACACTTTCTATCTTCTCATGTCCTCTTCAGTTCTCATTCTACTGTGAGAAATTTTTATTAAAATTTTGTTGTTAGAGATTTTTGTTTGTCTTTGGTTAGGTTGTTCAATATCATATATATATATATATATATATATATAATTTTTGGTGGTTATTTTTATTTCTTCTTCAGTTGCTTGTAGTTGGGGTAAAGAAACGCTATTGAGTTTTCTAGGTTAATATTTATTCTCCCACTTTACAGAAACTCTTAATGGTTTCTAGGAGTTTTCTGCTGGAGTTTTAGCATCCCTTAGGTAAACTATCTTGCCAGATTCCCTCTTTTAAAGGGAATGCTTCTAATGTTTCTCCATTTAGGATGATACTGGCAGTGAGTTTGTTGTATATGGCTTTGATTATGTTGAGGAATGTTCCCTTTAGTTCAATTTCCTCTAGAACTTTAACCATGAAAAGATGTTGGATCATGTCAAAGGTTTTTTTTCTCCGTCTATTGAGATGATCATGTGATTTTCGTCTTTCTGTCCATTTATGTGCTTTATGATATATATTGATTTACATATGTTGAACCATCCCCTATATCTCTGCTATAAATCCAACTGGATCATGATGAATCTTCTTGATGTGGGTCTCTATGAATTTTGAAAGTATTTTGTTGACAATTTTGCATCTATGTTCATTAATGAGATGGGTCTATATTTTTGTTTTTGGTTGTAGCCAAAATCGACCACATACTGGGACACAAACGAAATCTCAACAAATACAAAATGATTGAAATTATTGTATGTATCTGTTATAGTTTGTCTTCAGTTGCTGTAACAAAACACACTGACCACTACCAACTTGGGGAGGAAAGGGTTTATTCATTTCACATCTCCTGGGTTACAGTTCATCACTCAGGGAGCCCAAGGTAGGAACTCAGGGCAGGAACCTGGAGGCAGTTGCTGAAGCATAGGCCATGGAGGAATGCTGCTTACTGGCTTGCTCCTCTGGCCTATGCCCAGCCTGCTTTCTTATACTGTACACAACAACCTGCCCAGGGGTGACACTACCTATAGTGGGCTGGGTGCTCCCACACTCCTCAACAATGAAGACAATACTCCACAGTAATGGCCAAAGGCCAGTCCAATGTACCAATTCCCCAACTGAGGCTTCCTTAACCCAGGTGTGTCAAGTTGACACTAATGCTATCTAGCACACATTCTATCCAGACCACAGTGGAGTAAACCTCAAAATTAACACCAGAACAAGCCCTACTAGCTACAAGAACACAGGAAGACTAAACAATACGATCCTGTATAATGAATGAGTCAAGGAAGAAATAAAAAAGAAAATAAAATTATTCATGGAACTATCGTGTGGGACACTTTAAAAGCAGTCCTAATAGGGAAATTTATAGTCCTAAGTGCCCATATTTAAAAAAAAAAGGAAAAAATAAACGATCTAACACTACAGCTAAAAAACACTTGAGAGACAACAATGAATGAAACCTAAACCCAACAGACAAGAAAAAATAACAAAAATCAGAGCATAAATCAATGAAATATTCTTTGATTTATTTATTTATTTTGTCTTTTTGAGACAAGGTCTCCCTATAACTTGAGCTGACCTGGAATTTGCTATGTAAATCAGGGTGGCCTTGAAATCACAGAGATCTGCTTAACTATGCTCCCTAGTGCTTGGATTAAAGATGTGTGCCAACATACCCAGCTTGTGCTGCCTTGAGAGTGTTTTATTTTTCTCTTTGGATCGATCTATTCCATCAGATAAATTTTTTATATCTGTTTTATTCATGGAAGGATTTGTCTTTCTTCTGTGATTACAAGGTAGTTTTACTGGGTATAAAATTCCATGTTGGCTTTTGCACCAGATGAGAATAGTACATAGTCCCACATCTGGACAAAGAGACATGGTCTGTGAATTGCTCATGCCTAAGCAACATGTCTACAGTGCAACACGTGTACACATAGAACTCAAGCATCATAGAGCATAGACTAAGAGGTTATAACTACCTCTTAACTCTCATTAAGGAACCTCCTCCATGCAAGAGGAGACCAGGAATTCAAAATGGCATTTATGGCCAAACCATGAAGATTAGAAATCTGAAGAATGAATATAGGATAGGTCCTTATATTCAGCTTCACTCACCCAGGTCTCAGGGGACACTGAGGAAGAGGGGGTGGAAATATTCTAAGAGCCGAGAATGTGGTACAAGACCAAATGGAAATAAATCCTGGGACCCTATTCATATGAACCTACAACAATGATTTTAGCATGCACAAGACCCATGCAAGCTCAGATGGATAAAAACCCAGGATAGAACTGAAGAAATGGGTTGCAGAAACCAACCTTGGCTGAACAAATATTGACAGCTAGTAGAGGCCAGGTGAGGAATCCCAGAACTTTTTTAGGAAAGGGACTCTGTAGGCTGACTACAGCTCAGGAGATGAGCTTGGATTGAGGAGTGGACGGGGAGAGTTGTTTGATGCAATGGACCCTAGCACATATAATAGAATTTGTTAACTATGGGGCAGGAGTTCACTGCATGAAGATGCCTAGGGAGAATGGGTATAAAGGTTGTTAATACTGATTGAAAATTAATATACAAAACTCATGAAATTTCAATAAAGTAATCCAGGTTGGATTCGTTGTATTTTTATTGGTAGTGTGACATGGCTACAAGCCTTTCTTTATTTCTTATTCTTCACTGAAAAGCCTGCTGTTTTTCTGATGGGCCTCCCTTTATATGTGAGTTGACCTTTCCCTTATCTGTTTTGTATTATGTGTTTTGGGAGTGCCAATGACACAATAGGTTAGCACGCAGTACTTATACATTTAGTGTTTTTACTATTCTATGGCATGGGGAGTATTTTATTTCTGGTACTGTCTCATTGGTTTTTCCCTATGCCTCTTGTACTTTAATGGGTAAATTTCCTTAGACTTGGGAAGCTTTCTTCTATGGTTTTGTTATATATCTTTCCTCTGTCTTTTCCTGGGGTTCATTCTCCTTATTGTATGTCAATGACTCATAGGTCTGAAATTTCTATAATATTGTAGAGGGCTTGCATGTTCTATTCCTGGGGTATTTTAGATTTTATATTTTCTTTGCCTAAGACATCCATTTCTTCAGCCTTTTCTTTGAGATCTGATATACTCTGTTCCATTTTATCCAATTCAATTTTGATCCATTCCTCCAAGGATTTTTTTTTTAAGTTCATAAGTTTTTCTTTTCAAGTTTTTCTTTCAGTTTAGCTTTTCTTCAGAGATTATGGCTCTTAATTGAATTATAACTTCACATCTTAAATTGCTTTAGTTATTTCATTCAATTGTCTGTGTTTTCATGTCCACTGTTATTTTAGAATCATTGTATTATGCATTAGATAGGTTGCTATTCTCAGGAAACAATTTCATAAGGATACTAATTTCTGGAGGAGACCTATTGCTTTGATTACTCAGATTGTGTTTTTCCTTGCCTTTTGGCATTTGGACTGCTTTCAGTGGTGGTGCATCTTAGCACATGTATGTGATCTCATCTTTTTTGAATGTGTGTTTGCTTTTCTGATTTATATTTTCCGAATTTGTTAGGTTGTGGACTGAGTATTAATTGGAGTTAAATTGGAGGCCATTTTATGTGGCTGGGCAAAAAGGATATAAGAAGTGGTTTCATGACTTGTTGGTCTAGGGGTGTGATTCTCGCTTAGGTTGCAAGAGGTCTTGGTTTCAAATCCGGAAAGAGTCCAGCTTATTTTAGCGGGGTATGGTGGCTCACACTTTTAATCCCAGCACTTGGGAAGCAGAGACAGGTGGATCTCGGCGAGTTCAAGGCCAGTCTTGTTTACATAAGTTCTAGGAGAGCTGGGGCTACAGAGAGACCCTGTCCCAAAAACACTTTAAAAAAGTATTATCGGGGCTGGAGAGATGGCCTAGCTGTTGAGAGTGCCGACCGCTCTTACAGAGGACCCGGGTTCGATCCCCAGCACCCACATGGCAGCCGAAAACCGTCTGAAACTCCAATTCCAGGAGAATTCCAGTTCCAGGGCAATTCGACACCCTCTTCTGACTTCCGCGGCGTTGCACGACATGGGTGCACAAACCTGCATGCAGACAGTACATTCATACACATACAGAATTAAATAAAAAAAAAAGTATTATCATTTCAGCTGGGCATAAGGCATGAGTGCAACTTTTGAATCAGAAGTTTCAGAACTGACACCTCAATGTTCTGGAGGAGCAGAGTGAGTTAGATGGTTGATAAGTGGATAGGTGAGCTGATAGGTTGGCCTAGGAAGCTTGTGGGTTTAGGGCATGCATGGATCTGAGTGACAGTTTCAGGCCTAGGGCCTGAGATGGCAGGGCATGGGAAGACCTTGTTGCCAGGAACCAATCTGGTGTGGGACCTGGAACAAACACAGATCCTAGGAGACAAACAGGCTTGAAAACTGAGCTGGCACAGCCCAGGGAGGTCTGGAGTTAGGGAACTCATTCCATTGCAATCTTTCATAAATCATTAGCCTCTCCTATCATGTATTTAGGACAAAAATATTTTTAAAATTCAGATGTTAATATCCTTTAAAAATTCTAAGCAAAGGAAGTTACAGAAACAGTGTAGATTGGATATTTAACTATAGAAAGAAAGCATTCCTATCTTGCCTTTTACACTGGCATTTTAAAATGTGTCCTGAAGATGGCAACATTGAACAATGTTTGGAAGTATACTCTAAGCAAGACTTTTGCGGCAAACATTTAATTAGAGTCTTGTATTTTAGGCATCCTTTCCTAACCTCTTATTTACTACAGTGTAGAAGAGAGTACTTTGCTGATTTTTTATACAGTAACCTTGAATGTACATGTTGAAAGAAAACATTTACAATTTTGAAGAATAAAGTTAACCTAGATAATGTTCAATGTAGCTTTGTTCAAATTTCCTAAATGTAAGCTGTCTTAAATACAATGCATTGTTCCAGTCAAAGAAATTCATAGGAATGCATATGCTTAAGTATAAACCAATGCCTGTGTTTGAGATACAAATGTAGTTTTCTGCTGTATTTTTTCAAATTTATCACAGTATATTAATATTTAATATAATTTTAATAAAATATTGTATATTATGTAATATTTACTTCAGCAGCAAATAGCAAATCACACCATCACAATAGCTAGCAGAATTTTTATAATTAATAAATGTATTACACAAGTTTATTAAAAATAAAAATGGTCTGATTATCACATCTGGATATATATTGTCATAGTTTCCATTTTCTTCCATTTTTTGGATTTTGGCAACTTCATGAATCAGGCTCTATTAATCCATAATCATCAAATTCTACAACACCTCACTGTGAAGTTGGAAGGTAGCAAGCAGAATGGCACAGAGGTTAATTGACATGTTATGAGCCCTGTCAGTGCAAAACCAAAAATGCATTCCTGTATTTCTTATCTCTAGACAATGAAACTGCCCACAGTTATAATTCTATCATTATGTTTAGAGACAGCAAAGCCCCATTACCTAGATACACACACATGTTCTCATGATATTTAGGATTATGTTACATGTACAATTCACATTTTTGCTTGGCTTTAGGGACCCCTCACTAGTGGGACCTGCTCCATGTACATTTGGATGCTTTGGTTTGATAAGCTAATAGGCCATTTCTTTACTACACCATACTGTAAATCAGACTAGGCCATTTTCTTAGATTCTCTAAGGAGCTTCTTTTGAATCAATCAGAAGTTTTGCAAGTTAATTTTAGAATTAACAAATAGAGAAAATGCATGATCTGATGAAGATAATATCAGAGAATCATCAGAACCATGTCATAGTGGTAAAGACCATGTGAGAGAGTTACGTGTTGTGAGGCAGCAAAAGGAGACTGGTGTGTGGGAAACTAATCAGGAACTAGACAGGGCCGGAGGCAGCATGAAACAGATGGAGCCTTCTGGCAGGTGCAATGAAAATGTGCCTCAGAGACTCTATCCACACAGGTCTTCAAGATTCTGCAGTGCATGAGCTATTAACAGGAGGACCCTGCACACCATCAGGATTGCCATTATAGAGTTGCCAGATGAAGAAATCAAATAAATGGCCAGTAGTATGACAGAAGCTGCATCTTGAAGGAGACAGTTTTGTTTCTTTTCATTGGCCTTGGGCCCAATTTACATATGTTCATTGGCATTTTAGTTTCATTTAATTGAAAAAAGAAGAAAAACACAGTGTTTGCTTGGAGAAGCAAACACAGCCTGTGACAGGGAAATTCTTTCTACATGTCCCAATTTTGAATATACTTTTTTATTTTTTTATTTTTTATTATTTTTTATGTGTTTGAGTGTACTGTCTGCACGTAGGTTGGGGCAACAGTGTCGTGCAATGCAGTGGAGGTCAGAAGACGGTGTTGGATTCCCCTGGAACTGGAGTTAAAGATGGTTCTTAGCAGCCATGTGGGTACAGGGAATCGAACCCTGGTCCTCTGCAAGAGCAGTTGGTGGTCTTAACCACTGCGGCATCTCTCTATCCCCCTGAATCTACTTTTTTTTTTATTTCATTAATCAAAACTCTGCCCTGGACTGAGAACTACTGGAAACCAATTACTACTGGGTGAGGTAGAGTATGCCTTACTTCCAATCTCTAGATAGGCTGACTAGATTCCTATGGACCAATTTGCACTGAAGGTCGTCTGGATACAAATGTTTGACTGGGTCGGACTTAACAGGTATAGTGGAATATTAGTGGAATACATGAGGTCCATGGGGGGGTTGGGGCAGCTAGGATGGTATGGGTAGAGGAGGGAGTCTAAATTTGATTGAGAACTGCTGTATGAAATGTACAAAATCTCAATTAAATTAAAAAATAAAGCTGTTCTAGACCTTATATCCACATCAAAGAAACCTGACATTTTCCTTGTGTAGAGACCAGAGTACTCATCCTCTCCACCATTGCCCATCATTTTATTTTTTAATATAATATTTTTATTGGCACTTCGCATATTTCATACATCATTTTTCAGTTCAATTTAGACATATTCCCATTTCCCTTCCCCCCACCCCACTCCAGTTCCTGCATCTTGGCATACATGTCCTGTATCCTTCTTTCATCCTTTTAAAGTTTTCCTGTACAAAAGGTTTATTGTTTGGGGCAGAGTTTAATTATATCGGTCCATTCTTTGACCCAGTCCTTATGTGGTTGTGGTTCCCTCCCAATTTTGTTGCTCCAAAATATGCCTATAGAAGCATCATATATTAAAATCACATATAGAGAGATTCCTCAGAATTATGCTAAAGTGAAAAAAAGTATTTGAGTAAGACATCTTTAAAAATCATTGCGTCCCTAAGGAAATGTTACTTTACAAGCTAGTACTAATGTATTAGTATTAAAAGTACCTATATTTTTTCATTTTTAGATTAAAAATTATATAATACTGAAATCTCAAATCTTTGTTCCAGTGTACGTAATAAAGGTAAACAATGTATTAAGCTCAAGCCTATTCACTTGAGCTTAAATAGACAAGAAAGGACCGAGTGAATAAACAGGTTTGTAAACATATGTTCTCTGATTATCTTTGGCCTTTTTGGTCCTTAGAGAATAGTCAATCATTTTATAATCAAGAATGAACAAGACTCCCAGAATTGCTTTATGTATTACTATAAAGCAACATATAAACCATGTGGGAAACCTGCTTATTATTTAAACAACGCCGCTACTCTATTCTTCTCTGAAAGATGGAGAAATACTTCCTTATGGTGCATGCCTGTTGCTTTCTGTCCATTATAAACCTCACCACACTGTGTTGAAATTATTTGTTCACCTAATATTTTATTGTGATTTCCATGAGTTGGGGCTTCATTTTTTCTGTATATCTTTAGAGCCTCAAGTGATGTATTGAATATTGAAGGTAAATATTGAGCAAACATTTGTTGACTAATAGATGGAGTGAATGAATCTTCGTAAAGAAAGTGACTTTAAGAAAGTCACACTGAAGGCTCCAGAATTTGTCTCTAGAGGAAGGTTTTTGGTAGTGGTGAAATGATTTATAGAAACAAATGAATTCAGTGAATCAAACAAAAACATTTATTTACCTATCATTTTGTCCAGTTTTCCACTCTATTGGCTTCATTGCTAAGTCTGGCTCTACATGCAAATTAAAAATAAATGGAGGAATCAATAACCTACGTTCTGTATCCATGTATCAAATCTCAGGAAGTACTTGAATTTTTTTTTTTTTTTGTGTGTGTGTGTGTGTGTGTGTGTGTGTGCCTGTGTGTGTGTGTGTGTGCCTGTGTTCTTAACAAGCTCTTAAACTCACATAGAAAATGACTCCACAGATAAACAGAATTTTCCCATTTATGTATTTTAATAATATTGTCCAACACTGGAGGAATAGTTGCAACCCTATCTAAAATCCATAGGATAAACACTGTACAGGGAATAAGGGTAAAAACAGAAGAGAAATAAGAATGAAGTTCCTACTGTGATAGAATAAAAATTGTCTTCCAAGAATTTCAATAATGTCATCTAACTTTCATCAATTTAGTCATTTATATATTTAAACATGCTGCTTGTTTATTTGGGACCAAGTACTAGAATAAGCAATGGGTTACAAAGGGGAGAGAACATTCAAGGCACATTGTCTAACACTGTCCTCTATAAAGTCACTATAATTTTTTAATTTTTTTTCTCTTCACTTGTTTAGTAGTCTCATTGACCTTTTTGGTCTAAAACAGTTTAACTTTTAACAGTCCCTAGCTTTTGATACAAAAGAAATATTCTTCTCTCTTAATTTCACAAACCAATGAACAGACACATGGGCTCAAATTACACAGCAATTCTTGGCACTATTACTAGGCTTTGGAATCAGGATAATAGTATAGGAAAATGGTTAATTTTCCATTAGCTAAAATTATCTGAAAACCATGGGAAAAATGTATTGAGACCACACTTGCAAGTGTACAGTTGGTCTCTGGAATACCAGACAGTGTTACCAAAGGCCACTAAACCAATAAACCAAATATAGGTCTCCTTGAGTCAAGCAAGACTCCTCCGTCAGCACCAGCTACACCTCACCTTCCTGGAAATACTGTGCAGCAGTGGCAGCTGTATACCTGTATATCCCAAATCTAATTGGTTATTAGCTCTCTCCTTGGAGGAATAACCCATGGCTGATGCCACAAGCTTACATCCTCTAGCGGCTAGGAGATGTTATAAGTCACAGTAAGACCCCTAAGACCCTGTCATATTTTACAGAAAAAAAATGTAATTCATAGATTAACATATCATCCAAATATCTGCGTCTATACCAAAGTAACCTGCCATAACAATTAGTACTGTTTAAAAACCTATATATATAATTGCTGTGCTTCATTAGTAGGACTGAAAGATTATTCCTGGATAAACTGTCAGCCCATGAAAGGAAACAGCCAGAATTGACCAGAGTCCAAAACAACAGCTCCAGAGAAAGTAGACTGTTTTACTTCTCGTCCACCCATGCCCCTTTTCTAAGCCTAGGGAACAATCTGCGGAAGAGGGGGTGTGGGAGAATGTACGGGCTGTGATTGGGGTGAATGGTGAAACTACAGCAATATAGACTGGACACTTATTTGATCCACTTGATTGAACATACGAGCCCTCCAGCTGGATGCTGGGACCCATGGGCTGTGTGGGTTTGGGCACAACTGCTTGCAAATTGGTTTTACATGAAGGATGCTTGTACTCATAAATTATTACTTATTGTTAAAAAATGAAAAAAGTCATAGAAAAAAAAGAAAACAAGCAGATAAAGAGAACTAATCCCTTTAAGGTATAGGTGAATTCATTTATTTTTGTATTTAATAATCTGTGGTGTTTATTATTACAGCAATATCATAATCATCTATACTAAAATTAATATTTTAATAGTGGGCCCAAACTCAGAGAACATTATTTCCCCTGACTATCTATTAGAAAAATCTGTCTTCCAGAACTGGGCTGATGGATCTCTCTTGTCCCCTCAACCTGTGTAGATAGAGCTGTCTATTGTCTGTGTGTCCCTACCTCCCCATGAGTCCACATCTATAATTTATTTCTTCAGTTTCATTGGCGAAGTACAAGTTCAAGGTTGGCTCCACCCTTAACTTTCACCATTTAGTCTTTTCACTTATTCATCCAAGGTTAAGAGTCATTTTCTAGCTTCCATTGTGTCCAATGGAGATGAGGCATTACCTTTCAACTCTGTGGTAACTTATTTCTCAAGCATAACCACATACATTTGTTATCATTTTGGTGGAGTACCAAACTGAGTTTGCCAAGTTGATGCCTTGTCATCAGACCCAAGAGTATATAGTTAGCTAGGGTTAATTAAAGTCAGTAGTACAGATTATGTCCATTAATAAATCTCATTCCCAGCCTTTAATCCTAGCACTAGGGAGGCAAAGGCAGGTAGATCTTTGTGAGTTCAAGGGCAGCCTGGTCTACAGAGTGAGTTCTAGGACAGCTGGGGCTACAGGGATACCCTGTCTTGAAAAGACCAAAATAAATAAATAAATAAATAAATAAATAAATAAATAAATATTCCCACAAACAAACATTCTTATGATTGGATATACTAAAGTTTATGTCTTCATTCATCTACTAAGACACCTAGATTCCTTCAATTATCAGTTGGCAATTATGAATACAATTCCTGTAAATACCTATGTGCAGGATTTGGAGTCAAAAATGTCTTCAGTTTTTTGAAAAATATAAAGGAGTGTGATTACTGGATCATATGGTTAAGTATGTAGAGTTTTATTAGAAGCTCTTCAAAAATGGAAGAAGTGTATTTCTCCCAGATTAAATGAGGATCCTTGTTACTCCATATCTTTTCCAGCATGTGATATTGTTAGTGCTTTGAGTTTTAATCTTTCTCAAATAATTGTAATTGTATCTTTTCATTTTAATTTACATTCAATGAGATTAGAAGTGTGGAACACCATCTACTTGTTTGGGGTATTTTCTTTAGTGAGGTGGCCTAAGTTATTTTTTTTTCCTAGTTTTAAATTAGGTTGTTTATTTTCTTATTGAATTCTAATAGCTGTTTGTTAATTTCAAATAAGTCCTTTCTGGCTATTTATTACCCAAAGCTTGTGTTCAGTTTGTCCATTAAATAACGTCTCTCACATAGCTCAAATTATAATAAAGTCCAGTTTATTAGCTCTTTTTCCATGCAGCATGGTTTAAGAAGCATTGTTGTTTACAAAAAGTCATTTTTTGACCAAGACCATTTTTACTTTTGCCTAGGGTCTAAGAGTACTTTGATTTAACTTCTGGCAATGGTATGAAGACTTTTGAATTTGTAATGTTAATTGTGAATATTTCCAGTTTTCAAACACATTTTTTCACTATATTGACTTTGATTTTAAAAAGAACTTTATACTTTTGTGGGTCTTATTTTTCTGTTATCTTTGGGAAGCACTCCCTTGTTTTGATTTTAGCCATTTAAATATTTTTAAATAGCTTTTATTATTTTCTTTCTAAGTTTATGAATTTACTGCCTGAATATTAAATATACTCATGTCCTGTAGTTCCTGCAGAAGCAGAAGAGGGCATCAGATATCCTGGAACTGGATTTTTGGACAACTGTTAGCTGTCATGTGGGTTCTGGGAACTGAACCGAGATCCCCCGCAAGAGCGGCCAGTGCTCTTAACTCCTTGGCCATCTCTCCAGCCACAATTTTAAAACCTGAACCTGGGTGTTATTGGTCTTCTGACTTTTTTCTCTTCTATCAGTAATGTGTTTGCTATTCATTCAGAGATTTTACATTTGAACCATATGAATTTTAGAATCAGCTCATTAATTGAAATCCAGAAAAACCAATGGATTCTCCAACTAAGGAATAATGAGTTTATCAGAACATTTTCATCAAATACATTGTTTTACTGTGTTCTTAATCACTGCTTTCCCCCATGGCCCTTTCTCGTTCTTCCTTTCCCCTTTTCTTGGGTCTTTCCTGTCTCCAAATAGTCCTTTCCTCTACAATCATGTTATATTCTTACACTACTTTCTCTTTCTCTCTCCCCTTCGTGAGCTATTTTCCTGCCCTTTCATGTCATTTATCTGCATTTATGAATCGCCAAAATACACACTACACACACACACACACACACAAAAAATAGAGTAGTATAGAATATAGAATAATTAGAGATAGATAGTTATATTAAGTTTGTGGTTTCTGATGGTTTGTTTTGTTCTTCCTAATGATTTCCAGTTCCACCAACTTTACAGTTATTCTAAAGAACTTCAGTTGTAAATTTGTTAAGGCACACCTCAAAAGAGACAACCTCAACTGAAGAATTTCTTTTATTGTATTGGCTTCTGGTCACACCATTGAGATATTTTCTTGATAGGTGAGTGATGTAGGAGGTCCTAGGCCACTGTGGGTGGTTCCACCCCTGGCCACATAGTTGTGGTTTATATTAGAAAGCAGAATGAGTTCAGGTCAGAGGAGCAAGCCAGTAGGAGCTATTCTTCGGTGTTTCATACTATGCACCTGCCTAGGATTCCCGCCATGATGAACTGTAAGTTCTAAAATTAAATAAGCCCTTTCTCCAACTTGCTTTTGTCAGTGCTTTATTACAGCAATAGAGAAGTATGGTGTGGTTTTCATTCTCTCAAGTTTGTTTGACTTTGCTTTGTGGCCTGGAATGTGCTCCATTTTGATAAGTCCTTCATGCTTATTAGAGAAAATTAGTCCTGCTATTGTTGGACAAAGGAGTCTACAGATACTACTTTGAGTTGGTTGTTCATAGTACTGACTCCTCTGCTCTACTGAAATTCTAACAACTATGTCTTATATTTGTGATTAACTCATCAAAATGGACAGTGGTTATGCAATTTCATGTATTTCAACAGGGGCCATTTTCCCTTCTCTGTATTTACTGCAACAACACAATCAACCCCCAGAAGTTAGACAGACATTTCCCCAACTTCTTGGAGTTGTCAAGTCTTGGATTCATCTACACTAAGAATGCAGCAGCATGTCAGTTAAATTTATTCTTCTGTTCATCCCCAACACTAGTTTCTTAGAAATTGTAATTTGCGTGTTTCTATACTTGAAAGTTACTAATCTCTTTATTATCTATTTGTCTTACTTTTGAGGGACAGTGATTTGCCCTGAAGCTTGAAGTTTCTTACAGACCCAAGACACATTGCTGAATTTTTAGGTGATAACTTATTATTGTTCAGATGATATGGTGATCACCAAGTTCTTTACATTAGAGATTTATTTTAAAATTAAATATACACCATCTATAAAACCAACATAGCAATGTAGTACAAGTATGGTCATGTTGGAGCAGCCTTACTGTTAGAGGTACAAGTCAGTGCCTCTGTCTTGTACCTCTGATAGGACATCAAGTCAGTGCCTCTTCCCTGGGCTCTATGCTAATATAATAACTCTTCTATATATTGATTCCATCAGAGAAGAGCTTTCAAAAGCCACTTAATCTTAAGTCATCTCTGAGTAGCTGTGAACAAAACAGAAGCAAAGATTTTACATGAGCATGTGGTGGGAAAAGACTGTCACTTTCTGGTTATTATAACTTAACAGTATCACCTCGGGCAGTTTACTTTTGGGCTTTAAAGAAAACCTGAGCTCATGGTATAAGTGACATAATGGAAGAGTCTCTTTTAAAGCTCATGACCATGCACATACTGAAATTACCTCACACTCCGCAAGAAGCTGCAGAATTTAGTATCCATTACATCTTAGGGTTCAATGACTCTTATAATTTAAAATTCGTTACCCATTGTGACTAATTTTCAAAGCAGTGAGCTAGTCAGCCAGACCTTATCTGCTTATATTACCTATTGTTAATGGTAATTCTACTTCAATTGATAATCCAATTATATATATATATATATGTGTGTTTATATACATATATATGTATATATATATATATATATTCTTATCTCTAATATATATATATATATGTGTGTGTGTGTGTGTTTATATACATATATATGTATATATATATATATTCTTATCTCTATCTATATGTATGTATATATAAAGAATTCATTAAATAAGTTTATGTTGAAATAGTAACAACTGATATGTCACACCTCTCCTTCAAACTTAAACATGACACTGGAAGTAAGTGCCTAACTAAGGCAGTACTGGGAGTACAAATGCTTACCTGGAAGCTTCTGCAAAGCTTCTCAGGATCCTCAGATGACAACAGGAACATTGGCTTGCTGCATGAAATTCCAACCATAAAGCCAACACAAGGTGATTTCTACTTCAAATAACTGGTTGTTCAAAGTGTCCCCAAATATTTGCTACACTAACATAAAGTTAATAAAGGCTTTGATTTCACACACACACACACACACACACACACACACACACACACCTGCAGCCATAAACTTGGAAGATTTTTTTAAATTTTATTTATTTTTTTATGTGTATGAATGTACTGTCTGCATGTAGGTTTGCGCACCCGTGTTGTGCAATGCTGTGGAGGTCAGAAGAAGGTGTTGGATTCCCCTGGAACTGGAGTTCTCCTGGAATTAGAGTTATAGACGGTTCTCAGCTGTCATGTGGGTGCTGGGGATCAAACTCCAGTCTCTGCAAGAGCAGTCGGTGCTCTTAACTGCTAGGCCATCTCTCCAGCCCAAGTTGGAAGATTTTAAGAAAGCACCTGGACATTAGTCAACAATGGGAGGCAAAAATTGGGGTGTGATAGAGGGCATGGAAAGGAGAATATGTCTAAATTGGACTGAGAAGTGATGTATGAATGACACAAAACATAAAAAAAGAATTTTATTAAAAAAAGAGGACAATGGAAGTCTGTTGTAGATTCCACAGTACTAATGGACATTTTTGTGTTTGATTTTAGAATATAAAACAAACAATTGTGCAGTATTTTGCTTATGAAATAGCAATATCATTAATAACAATGATATGAGAAACAAATAGACCCAAGGAAAGAGTATTATGTTTTGAACAAAACTATGGCAAGAATAAACATATTCTTTCACAGAGGTATATAAGGCATGAAAAATAGAGAATCCTTCTTTTTTGGGATGGAGGCTACCTACATTCCCCAATTTGTTTCTAGTTGATACCTTGTAGATGCAATTGCATTCATAAATATTGATGCTTCAAATTATAATTTGTCTCATGTGTGAACAATTTGAGGCTGGGAATGCATGGTACACATCACTGAATGTATCCTCCTATAATTTTTACACCTTGATTCAATTTGCTGAATAACAAGGTCTTTTTTATCTCTCATTCCAATATAACCTTCATGCAATCAATTCAGCCATCAGTGTTTGACATTGTTGAATATCATCACCTAAGATGTAAACCATCCTGTGTATATGTAAGTTATGTGATTGACATCCACAGAGTAACAAGTTTAATAAAAAATAATGTCTAAGTTATGGCAGAATGCATGATCTGGGATGGGGTGGGGTGGGATGGAGGGAAGGGAAAGGGAAATATGCATGAACTGAATTGGAAAATGATGTATGAAATACACAAAGCATCAATTAAAAAAAATAATGTCTATAGAACTGTGCAATGTGATGTGCTATCGCTTAATGTAAATTAAGAGAATATACTAAAATACTCCAAGATGTTCCATTCATGGCAAAAGAAGGGAGAGCTTTCTGAGATGATGTTACAAGCACACTATGCTTCCAGAAGTTATCCTTAAGGCTAAACAATAGCTGACAATAGTAACTGGAAAGAGCAGAATTCTGTAAACAGTAGCACAAAGTATTCTTGCAAGCTCCAGCACATCCTTCATTGTTAATTGTGATGACTTAGTGACTGAGTGGGCATTTCTTCTGTGATACCCCTTGGCAAAGCCATATTTATGCCTCATTAGGATAGAAATCTACAGATAATTTTAAATGGAATTTCTGAAACAAATTGATGTTTGATTTAAATTTCGAGATGAGAAAGCTGGGTGACTACTGGCTGAGGAAATATTCACAATTGATAACTGCTAGAAGAAGGAGAGTCAGACTTAAAATTCTGGACAATGGTAGGTAGGTCATGATCTGCTGGATGGTCACAAACCCACAAATACATAGGCCACAGAAATTGGATACAATGTTTTTATTTATTTGTTAAATAAGTGGGTAAGGATGGAGCCTAGATGGAGCTGGGAAGAGTGAATATAATCAAAGTACACTGTATAAAATTCTCAAAGAACTAATAAAATATGTTTTAAACAACTGAGGGGTAAGAAGGATTTCTTTTGGCTCAGAGTTTCATGACAGAGCAGACTCTGGACACTGGGCTTTAGGCTGTGGTGGCTACAGCTTGTACCAGAGTTGATTAAATTTCCATGGATCATGAATCAGTGGAAGGTGGGTCTAGCTACACCTTTTGAGGCCTCCAGACGTAGTGACCTGCTTCCACCCAAGAGCCTGTGCCTCTGAAAGTTTCCACAGCTTCATAAACAGTGCTACCAGCTGGAATCTAAGTCTCCAGACGCAGTCTCAGGGACATTTCATATTCATGCAGGGAGGAAAATGGCTGTTTTCTGTATCATGTTTTGTTTTTATTAAAGGCGAAATAGAAGGTCTATGGTGACATTTTATTTATATTCATCAGTGCCCAAGGCCCTATTTATTAGTACCCAAGTGTGCATTATATTCTGTTGTATGAAGAAGCTTTGCTAGCAAGAGTCGAGGGATGCATTAATATTGTTTCTATGCTCTGTTCCATGTTCTGTTTCATTAGCCTTAAGTGTAGAGTTTCTACTATGTGTCATTTAGGGCTGGTAATCTCTCAGACATATATTCTCTGTGCGTAACCAGTTGTGGAATGTTGTAATAGCCTCCATCTTTTGCATAAAGAAGCTTCTTTGATGAGTGGTATATAATACACTTTTCAGGGTGGTAGCCAGTTCTGAGGCAGGCGGATCAAGGGACCAGGGACAAAGTGGGGTGGGGACAACCTGTGTCAGTTTGTATTTTCAGAGTATTAAGTTAGTTTGGATTAGGAAGCTAGTCCAGAGACCTGAGGCTGAAAAGCAGAAGCAGAATTGAAAAGCAGAATTGGGCCCAAGGCTAGACTGAAGAACATTATTAGTACTCAAAAGAGCATCTTCTTGTAGTCACTGGACTATAATTTTGTTATTCAAGCATGGATTAGAAATGGTTGGAATTTCATAGAAAAAGCAATTCTGGGGATAAAGAAAAACAATGCTTACTGAGCATTTCTATATGGTAATTCCATGCTTTAGCCTTAGAAATGTTTATCCTATCTCGCATAATGTTTCTGAATCTCCAAAGAAAGCATCTGGGTGAAAGTTATTATCTCTGTCCTATAGATGAAGAGAATATGGAAGTTCAACAAAGACTACTAGATACACCTAATAAAGTTAAGCTCTATTTGCTATCAAATGGCATGCTCTTAATCACTGTAAGTTAAACTTTCCTTGGCTTAGCAGAATTATATTGGAAGTGTGATCACTACAAATGGAAAATTCAGGTAGTGTACTGTGAACCTAACACAAACTGGATTCACGTGGGGAAAAATTACCTCAGTGGAGGAAGTTACTCCTTTAGACTGGCCTGTGGAATTGTCTGAGAGGCATTTTCTTAATTAATTGATGCCAAAGCATCCAGCCTGGTTGAGCAGTGCTATCTCGGGCCTGGGATGCTTAAGAACGATAGATGAACAGGCCAATAAACATTTTTGTAGAGTCTCTGCTTTGGTTCCTGCTTCCAGGTGCTTTCCTTGAGTCCCGGCCATGGATTCCATGGTTAGAATGGAAGCCTCCATGATTAGAATGTGTTTTGTATGACAAAATAAACTCCTTCCTCAAGTTGGTTTTGGTCAGTGTTTTACCACATATAAAATGATGGAACCAATACAGATATTTGCATAAGAAATGAGGTATTTCTGTGACAGACCTGATTATGTTATTTGGGGGAAAATTGTAGAAGGGAAAATTGAAACTTTGGACTGGAAAAGACATTGAATACTCAGAGTTCAATAAGACTTTGGAAGAGTGAAATATTGATGATTTATGCATGACTTAAGAAGTTTCAAAGGGAAACAAAGACTATTTGGGTGGTTTGTGGTATATTTGAATTAGTTATCTGTGGGATGTTGGTTAAGTAGGATGGGAAAACCATCGGTGATTAAGAAGAGATCAGCATGATTGAGGAAAAATCTTCTGGGAAGTATTTCCTCAGAGTTTGCACATATAACTCTGGTCCAGACTTGGGGTTGCAAAGCTTTATCTCAAACTAGAATCCAATCTTGGTAATGTTTAAAACTTTCCTACATGTTACTAGTTTGGACAGGATGAAAGTTGCAGGATTGAAAGTTTCATGAAAATAATTTGAAACTTGGCATTGTGTACTGTCAGGAAAACCCATGTATAAAGGTATAGCTTAGTTGCAGTGTAAAGCCTAGCATATTGAAGATGCTGAGAGCATGGTATAACCACCAAGGGCAGTGGCAGATGTGTAGATAAGCCAGTGTGAGCCTTAGATACAAGCTGTTTCCTGCTAAATTCTATCCTTGTCAAGCTGGTTTTGGTCAGCTTTTTATCACAGCAATGAAAGAGTAATCAATACAGAATTTAGTATCAAGAACCAATACAGAAATCAGTTCATGAAGATGCTGGAGGCTGAGCAGTGTAACTTCCAAGGACTTTCGGTGCCCAGAAGATCATGAGCAACTCTCAGATCATAGGCTTTCAACTACATAGTTGGACTTTGGCTTTTCTTAAGTGTGCCCAGTTATTTGACTTTTATATAATTTAATTTTGATCTTACAGGAACTCAGAGTTAAGTGATGCTGAAATGTTAAAGAGACACTGAACTTTTTAAAGTGTTGGAGGTTTCAAAGATTGTGGGACTTTTAAAGTTGTATATTTTATATTGAAATATCAACATGATAAATAAAATGGGGTTAATATATATTCCACATATAAATCGGAATTACAAAGTCTGAAAATAAGCTATAGGTTAATTCCAAATCACATTTTGGGAATTCACATTTTAACAGTAAAGTTGCATGCAGGTAAAAAGAAATATAGGGGCTGGAGAGATGGCCTAGCCGTTAAGAGCACTGACTGCTCTTACAGAGGACCCTGGTTCCATCTCCAGCACCCACATGGCAGCTAAGAACCTTCTGTATCTCCAATTCCAGGAGAACTCCAGTTCCAGGGGAATTCGAGACCCTCTTCTGACCTCCGAGGCATTGCACTACATGGGTGCACAAACCTACATGCAGACAGTACATTCATACACATACAAAAAAAAATTAAAAATTAAAAAATATATAACCTTACATTCTAAATTACATGTATGTTTTAATGTAATTTTTGAAGGTTCTATAAGAATTTAATGTAAATTTTACAATCAGTTTTCAATGTAAACTATACATTATTGTGATATTTCAATAACTTGGGGATTATACTGAAATTATTCCATAAAGCTATCAATACTTTTTTTATTTTATATTATTCCAAAATATGCATATATACACTCCACACATAAAATTAAAAATTCTGAAAATATGCATATATACACTCCACACACAAAATTAAAAATTCTGAAAATAAACTGTAGGTTGACTCCTAAACACATTTAGAGATTCACAATTTAACAGTAAATTTGCATGCAGGTATAAAATCATTTAACTATACATTCTTTGTGTAGAATATGACTACATCTCCTCCATATATATATGGTAATTACAATGTGTAAGTATAAGTGGTAAGAAAATTTTAGAGCCCATTTATAGGTTCACATTGTGATAGCACAGTTGCTTTCAGATACAATGAAATATAATAATAAAGTTGCTCAGTTTGCTTACTAACTGGGAATTTGGTGTTAGCATCCACAAATGAGGGAAACCATTCACCTTTTATTTTTTCTGGGACTGTGTTACTTCACTTAGGATAATTGCTTCAAGTTCCACCCATTTACCAGCAAAGTTCATGATGTCATCTTTCTTTACCACTGCATAGAACTCCATTGTGTAGATGTACCACATTTTTGCTATCCAGTCATCTGTTGAGGGGCATTTGGATTGGTTCCAGGTCTTTGCTATTGTGAAGAGAGCTGCAATAACATGGCTGTGCATGTATCTTTGTGGTAGGATGTGTCCTGTGGATATATACCCAGGAACGGTATGGCTGGGACAGGTGGTAGGCTCAGGAGTGAGATGATACTGTAGTGTGGTTTTAATTTGCATTTCCTTAATTATTAATGATGTTGAACACTTTTCTTTTTTTTTTTTTGTTTTTTGGTGTTTTCAAACAGGTTCTCCCTATAGCCATCTTTACTTCCTTACTGGTGAAGTCTCTGTTCAGCTCTTTACTCCATCTTTTGAGTAGGTCATTTGTTTTCTTCTTTGCTTTTTAAGTAGCTTATATATTCTGGATGTTAACGCTTTGTCTGATGTATCAGTGGTGAAGGTTTCCTCCCACTCTGTGGGTTTTCCCTTTACTTCCTTAATTGTTTCTTTAGCTGTACAAAAGCTTTTGAGTTTGATGAGGTCCCACCTGTTAGCTGTTGTCCTTATTTCCTGTCCAGCTGCTGTTTGATTTAGAAAGTCTTTTCCTACACCTATGTCTTGTAGGTTGCTACCGACTTTTTCTTCTATCACCTTCAGAGTTTTAGGTTTTAGGTTGAGATCTTTGATCCACTTGGAGTTGATTTTTGTACAGGGTGAGAGTTTGGGGTTTAATTTTGTTCTTCTACAAATGGTGATCCAGTTTAGCCAACACCATTTGCTGAAGATGCTACCTTCCCTCATTCAGTTCTTTTGGCCCCTTTGTCAAATATGAAGTGGCTGAAGTTATATGAGCTCAATTTTGTTCCATTGGTCAATGGTTCTGTTTTTTGCGAGTACCAGGCTGTCTTTATGACTATAGCCCTGTAATATAGCTTTAAGTCTGGTAATGTAATACCCACAGTATTGCACTTTTCACTCAGGGTTGCTTTAGCTATTTGGGGTCTTTCATTGGTCCATATGAATTTAAGGATTTTTTCCTAAATCTGTGAATAAGCTCATGGGGATTTTTTTTTAAATTAGTTTTTATTGATGCTTTGTGCATTTCATACATTTTTTCCAATTCAGATCAGGCTTATTTCCCTTTCCCTCCCCCCCCCACCCCCACCCCATCCCAGATCATGCATTCTGCCATAACTGTCCTGCATCTTTCTCTCAGTTTTTTTTTTTTTCATTTTTA
>VZQC01008120.1:871822-884546 GCA_009823505.1 Rhizomys pruinosus
ACCAAGTGCTGGAGAGGTTGTGGGGAAAGGGGAACACTCATCCATTGCTGGTGGGAATGTAAACTTGTACAGCCACTATGGAAAGCAGTGTGGAGAACCCTTAGAAGACTCAAAATGAGCCTTCCATTTGACCCAGTCATACCACTCCTGGGTATATACCCACAAGACACAACTTACTGCAAAGATACATGCACAGCTATGTTTATTGCAGCTCTGTTCACAATAGCAAAAAGCTGGAACCAGCCCAGGTGCCCTTCAACTGACGAGTGGATAGAGAAAATGTGGTACATGTATACAATGGAATACTATGCAGCAGTAAAGAGGGACAACATCATGAAATTTGCAGGTAAATGGATGGAGCTGGAAGACATTATGTTAAGTGAAGTAACACAGTCCCAGAAAAACAAACGACAAATGGTGTCCCTCATATGTGGATGCTAGTACCAACAACCCAGATATAAATATTTCTCATGGAGAGGGAGGCATAGTAAAAGAACAGAAAGACTGCATCAGAAAATGGACTGAAATGGTGAATTGGAAAGGGGGGATGGGTGGGAGAGGGACACGGGTGTATATTCGATTAAGGCATATTTAATTGACGTGAGCTCAGCAAGTACCCAGTTTCGCCTAGACACTGTCTACAGGACACATGGTGTTTTAGGACTTAGTAAAAGTAAAAGTAAACATGTGTATATTAAACAACATTGGTTTACAGAATCTGATAAAAATGGTAATGCATCTGAATTAAATGGAGATATAATTCGCTGTTGCCCACATTTGCTTTACATAAAATCTGTAGAGCTCATGGGGATTTTGATTGGGATTGCATTGATATGTATATTAATTTGGGTAGAATGGACATTTTTACTATATTAATTTTTCCAATCCATGAGTATGAGAGGTCATTCCATCTTTTGATGTCATATTCAATCTCCTTCTTCAGGGTTTTAAAATTTTTGTTGTAGAGGTCTTTGGTGTCATTGGTTAGGTTTATTCCTAGGTATTTTTTTAGGCTATTGTGATAGAGAAGGTATTCTTATATTCCTTCTCCAGGTGCTTATTGTTGGTGTAAAGGAAGGCTACTGATTTTTCTAGGTTTATTTAGTATCCTGCCACTTTAGTGAAACTTTTGATCATTTCCAAGAGTTTTCTGGTAGAGTTTTTAGTATCCCTTAGGTAAACTATCATATCATCTGCAAAAGGGGTAGTTTTACTTCCTCTTTTCCAATTAGTACTCCTTTAATTTCACTTTCTTGCCTTATTGCCCTAGCAAGCATTTCAAGCACTATATTGGAGAGGAGTGGTGATAGTCGACAGCCTTGCCCTGTTCCTACCTTTAAGGGGAATGCTTCTAACCTCTAGCCCAGTTAACCAAAATAAAGAAAGAGCAACTCCAAATCAATAACATTTGTGATGAATTGGGAAACATCACAACAGATAAAGAAAAGATCCAGACAATCATAAGAAAATACTTCAAAAATGTATACTCTACTAAATTTGAAAACCTAAGAGAAATGGATGAATATCTGAAATCCTGGGATTTGCCAAAGCTTAACCAAGAAGAGATTTACAGCTTAAACACACCCATAACACTTCAGGAAATTGACAATGTAATAAAAAGCCTCCCAACTAAAAAAAGCCCAGGCCCAGATGGTTTCACAGCAGAATTTTACAAAACATTTAAAGAGGTCTTACAACCATTAATATTCAAACTTTTCAGAAGGATACAGACAGAGGGAAATATCCCAAATTCCTTCTACAAAGCTAGCATCACTCTAATACCAAAACCAGGCAAAGACACAAACAAAAAAGAAAACTATAGACACATATCATTGATGAACACAGATGCAAAAATTCTCAAAAAAAAATACTTGCAATTCACAAACAGACCCACATCCAAAAGATCATCCATCATGACCAAGTCGGATTCATACTAGAGATTCAGGGATGGTTTAACATACGTAAATCAATAAATATAATAAATCACATAAATGGATTTAAAGACAAAAATCACACAATCATCTCAATTGATACAGAAAAATCTTTCGACAAAATCCATCATCCCTTAATGCTTAAAGTCTTAGAGGGAATTGGACTGGAAGGATCATTCCTCAATGTAATCAAAGTCATATACAAGAAATCCACAGCCAAAATTATTTTTTTCTTATAGAATGAAGTAATATTTGATCTATAGTCATCTAATTATAGTTTTTAATAAATAAATTGTGCATATATGGATATAAATTATATTACAGTTTTTTTGTGTGTGGTGCTGGGGGACAAACTCAAGGCATTAAACAAACTCTGTATGGCTTGTTTAAGTTTAGTCCAAAACTTAATTCACTTCAGATAAAATTGTTTTTCTGGGTTTGGACCATTGGTTGAATTTCTCCCTTAGAAGTTTGCATAGTATCTTCTAGAACTGTGAGGCCTAGTCTTCAGAGAGATGATTTCCAGGTCAGTTCCAACTCCATTACTCCATGTCCTGTGTCTGAAGTGTGTCCTTTCTTCAGAAAACTGGTCTTACCTTAATAATCTGGGAGGTAATCAAGGGCAGTGGCAATAGCCTATGTTATTCTAGGAGTCTTTTGGAATGCTCCATCCAAAAATTTGAATGGAGGTTAATCCTTCCTGAAACCATAACCTTGACCAGCACAACAAAGAATATTGGTGTGGTAGTGGCACTTTTGTCTTAGGAGAAATCCACAGCTATATAATTGGACTTAAAACCCTCTCATTGATAAAGAACTCATGGGGGGGGCACATTAAATAGCCAAATACACATAGATGGAAAAGCCATGGATCCTAGGAAAAACCCATCTCTTTCATATCTCTAGACAAATGAAATTTCTTACTGTATGTTAAATTTTATATTTCAGACAAGTGTACCTTTTACCACTCATCGAAGTCTCTTCTATTTGAAAAAGGTGGTGGCTAGTACAGAGTTCCACAACTGGTTGCACATAGAGAGTACGTTTCTCTGAGAGATGCACCCTACATGACACATCTACAGCAGAAACTATATACCTAAGGCTCATGGAATATAGTGGAACAGGGGTAGAGAGAATTGTAAGGCATCCCTGAGCTCTCACCAGTGACACTTTCTCCTGTGACACAGTGTGATGCACACAGAAATGCACAATTGGGTAGAGAATAAGAGACTACAGAGTGTCTTTTAATATCTGTTTTAATATCTGAGTCCTGTCCAAGGACTACAGAGAGTCCTTGGACAGGACTCAGATATTAAAACTCACCCACCCACAGCTCAGGGACCATTGCAGAAGAGGGGGCAGAAAGATTGTAAGAGGCAGGGATGGTGCATGAACATAAGGAAACAAAGTGTTCCAAACCACTGGGAACTTGCTTATATAAACTTGCAACAAGGGTGACAACATGCACAAGACCCATGCTGACTCAATCAAACAAAAATCCAGCATAGAACTGTGGAAAGTGGAAGCTCGCTTCACTTTAGCTGAGGAACCATTGGCAACGGATTACTGGTGGGTGAGGGAGAGTTGATCTTCAAGTGAGTTACTTATTTTTTTCTACTTGACCTTTATTTTTTTTTATTGGTGCTTTGTGCATTTCATACATCATTTTCCAATTCAGATCAGGCATATTTCCCTTTCCCTTTCCCCCTACCCCCACTCCATCCCAGATTATGCATTTTGCCATAACTGTCCTGCATCTTTCTCTCAGTTTTTTTTTTTCATTTTTTAGCTATAAGTGATGATCCATGAGTACAAGCATCCTTCATATGAAACCAATTTGCAGGCTATTGTGCTCAAACCCCCATAGCCCCACCATCCAGCAGGGGGTGAGGGGTTGTATGTTCAATCAAGTTGATCAAATGAGTGTCCAGACTACATTGCTGTAGTTTCACCATTCACCCCAATCGCAGCCCTTACATTCTACCATGCCCCCTCACTTTGTGTAGGCTGACTAGACTCCAGTAGATGAACTTGCACTGTGGGACTTGTGACTACAAAAGCTTGATTTATAGGTTTAAACATATATTAGAGAATGAATGAAATATGATCAGGCATGTACAGAGGGGGTCAGGATGTGGAAGAGACTCTAAATATCATTGAAATTTATTGTATGAAATGGACAAAAATTCAACATTAAAAACAAAGAAGAAAAAGATTGAATAAATAGAAAATATGTGTGTTCATTATTTTTACTGCATTATAGGAAGTATTTTTATAAGTGCTGTTTATAATAAAGTACACATATTTCAAATATACAAAATTTAAATAATATAAAAAATAGTTTGCATATAGACCAAATATGATTGTTATATTTCTAAAAAAGTATCCAATGGCCAACTGCATATACTGCATTTTAACAGTTCCTTGATTTTAAAGATGAAGGATTTTCCTAAATTGCATATTTTAACACTAGAGAAAGCTAACATTTTCACTGTTTCACATGAAGTTATTATTCTTTTTTTCCTTAATTTTTATTGAGCTTTTGAACATTTCATAGAACATTTCTTAATCAAATTTCAACCTGTTCCCCTATCCATACCTCCCTCACCAGAGTTCATGCATTCTGCCATACATATTAAATGATTCACTAAGTACTATACCCCAGAGTGGAGAAAATGAATATTTCTTTGACAGTGGCCTGACTTGGAAAGTAGTAGTGGTTTATAACCAAAACCCAGACAACCAATATTTAAAGCAAGAAGACAAAAGTATTCTGTTGTTAATGTTGGGTCTGTACACAGGCTAAGCCTTTTCAAATGGCAGCAGTAAATTTTAAATCATAAAAAAATGAATAAACATTGGGGCTGGAGAGATGGCTCAGCAGTTAAGAGCAGCGACTGCTCTTGCAGAGGACCCAGGTTCGATCCCCAGCACCCGCATGGCAGCTGAGTATGGTCTTTAACTCCAGTTCCAGGGTAATCCGAAGCCCTCTTCTGACCTCCGTGGCATTGGACGACACAGGTGCATCAACCTGCAGACAGTACACTCACACACATAAAAATAATAATTTTTTTTTTTACCACTCAGACTGCATTCTCTCCCTCTACTCTCTCGAAAGAGAGAAGAACGATCATCAATGGCAAGAGGCAGTTGCAGTAAAGCAACACCTAGAGCCGGCTTCACGCTCAGGAGAGAACGCTACATCTCTTCCTCGTGGTTTCTGGTACTCTACACAGTCAGAGAAACTTCTCTAGTAACATACTATAGAAATGATCACTGAAAGTATAGTCTAAAATTAAAAAACTGAATAGACATAAAGGGAGAAAAATATTTTTTGTAAAAGTATCATAAAGAGCACTTTTCTCACAAAACATGATTTTATAATCTGGAAAGATGTTTTTAAGCCTCCTGATATCCCATTCTTTTGCTTTGGTTTTATATTCTGAAGATTAATTCATATGCAGTTTATAAAAGCATATTGCATGAGCACTCAGTCAGGTAACTCTTATACTCTGCACTTTGATTAGTTATGGCTTTCTGTGTTAAACAACATCCACATCACAAAACCTCTCTGATGAGGTCTGTAAGCTTCACTAATCTAAGGGTAGAAAGATATGTACTAATACTAAGATGCTACATGGGGCCATGAGTCCTTGGTTGGATTTATAGAATTAGGCACTTGTTTCTTCCTGTGGAGCAGAATTTTCATTTAATTAGAAAATATTTGGTTATATCTGCATGGGGATATCTTTCTATATTTGTCATTATTATAGTTCACATGGTTCACTAGGTATGACTGTTCATAAACTTATCCCCCCAGCAGGCTGTAGAGTACATCTTAGTACTATAGGTACACATAAGGGAGAAAGTTCCCTCTCCAGGTTTCAGGGAGAATCACAAAAGAGGGTAACAGAGAGACAGTGAGGGTTAGAAGTTGGGGAAGACCGAAGTAATACACTGTCTTCTGGACATGACAGGACTCTACATATATTACCTCTCAGCTGCTCTTGTTGCCTGAACAAGATCTATACAAGATCACGCTGGACTCTTCCCTCATGAATCCACAGCAGCTGTGTTTGTCCGAATAAGCTATTCAACCTTCTAGAGTGGTGTGGAAAGGGATTCATGAGCCCTCAACTGGAACTGTGGAGTTATGAACAGTTGATGACGTCTAGGTGAGAGAGATTAAGGTTTCTTTAAGATTGTGGCTCCTGGTAAGTCAACCATGCTCCAGTGGATGGCCTGACAACTCAGGAGAGTATGAATAGTATAATTCGGAGTAAATGAATTATTTTTAGAAAATAACGAAGACATGAAATTAAGGTGAATAGAAAGACTGAGAGGTGGATCTGCAAATAGTTACAGGGAGGAGGTCGGGGGAAATATGTTTTGTAATTTCATTGTGGTGTATATTCATTCATTTTGTCATTTTCCTCGGGTAAGTGTGGTAAGGACTGAACTCAAGGCCATGTGTATGCTTGTTAAAAACTAGCACATCCCCACTATTTTCTTTCTTGATGAGTTCTGGCGTTGAAGTGAGTTCTGGCTTTGGAGTTTCATTTATCATTCATCTGTGATGACGTGCATGAGGATTTTTACTCTTTATAGACTCTGTCAATTTATCGTCTTAAGAAATGAATAAAATTTATTCATTGAATTACATTATTTTACCTTAGTCATAATATTATAAAAAAACAATGTTCAGTATGGTAGTTCATGCCTTTAATCCCGGCACTCCAGAGGCTGAAACAGGCTGTTTCTGAGACTGAGGCCAGCCTGGTCTAAATAGTGAGTTCTGGGCCAGTTGCGGATACAAGGAGACCATGTCTAAAAATTAAAAAAAAAAAATCTGAGTACAGAAAAACCCTTCAGGACACTCATGTATAGATTCCATTATGTGGCAAAATTAACATTTGAAAGTGTATATTCTCTTTTAAACACTCTGTTGCCTGAATTTCATAGTCTTGTATATGTACATATACATATGCTTGTATATGTAATTTATTTGAAATAATTTCTAAATCTCATTTTAATTTAGCTTGAAATGACTTTTTCTCTTTAATTTGTGGATTATAGGAAATGTATTATTTAACTTTCAAATGGTTGATTTTTTTCTAGATTTCATTACTTTGAATCTTAGCTTGTATCAACTTTTTACAACATAATTTTTATAATGTTGATATTCCAGGATTAATTGAGACTTACATACTTTATATAATCCATCTTGAAATCCATCCTCCCAGATGACTTGAGTTCAGTTTACAGCACCCATGTCAGGTGGTTCACAAACATCTGTAATTCTAGCTCCAGGAGATCCCACACCCTCTTCTGGCCACTGCAGGCCCTTGCACACACATGACATGCATATACACAGACATAGACATATACATATAAATAAAAACTGAAATAAATCTTAAAATGCAAAGAATAATGTGTACCATGTAGATGACTAAAATAATCCTTTATAAATATCAATTAATCATGCATAATAAAGATGGATCAGATATTTCTTTTCTTGATTACTTCCATATTACTATTATTCAACTGAGTGCTTAAATTAGAATTTTCAATCATCTTACGGTATTTGTCAATGTTTTTGCATATGTGTTTAACTCTGTCCACTGTTTTGTACATTAGTATAATACTTAGTCTTTCTAATTAAGTGTAAGTACATATAGTGTTTTCCAACATGAATTTGCATCTCTATTGATAAAAAATGTCATTTTACTTTGAACAGCCATCTTCATTAATTATTTAGCTACATAGTATCCCGTTATGTGTGTGTATATGTGAGTATGCATGTTTGTACATGTAGGTGTGTGCATACATTTGTGCATTATTATGTGCAGGTACACACAACAGAGGCTGATGTCAGAATGTCTTCCTCAATTGATTCTCCTTTTTTATTTTTTTCCTGAGACAGGGTCTCACACTGTCACACTGAGTCTGGAGCTCCCGATTTCTGTAAGACCCTCTGGCCAATGAGCCCCGGGGTCTACCTGTCTCTGTGATTACCATGCTATTTTTTTTGTTCTTTTTTTATTACTTTTTATGTGTATGAATGTACTGTCTGCATGCAGATTGGTGCACCCATGTCATGCAATGCTGCAGAGGCCAGAAGAGGGTGTCGGATTGCCCTGGAACTGGAGTCAAAGACAGTTCTTAGCCACCATGCAGGTGCTTGGAATCGAAACCTGTCCTCTGCAAGAGCAGTTGGTGCTCTCATCTGGTGACCCATATCTCCAGCCCCTACCATGCTATTCTTACAGACTCATGGTACCACACCTAAGTTTATGAGAATGCTAGAGATTTGAACTCAGGGTCCGATGCTTTCTCAGGAACAATGTTACCTACAGGACTACTTTACCCTCCCCACTCTGTTCTAGTTTCTTTATTTTTGGTTCATTTAAACAAATTTTTGTTTGAACAGATTATCTGTTCATTGTTTTAATCAAGTTTTCACTTTATTTCTGATAACAGTAGTCTTTCATGCCTTCTGGTATAAAGTAATTTTGTATTTCATTCTGTACACATTTTTCATATTTTTTGACTCTGGGTTCTGTTATATACCTTAGAAATAAATTTACATTTTTGTTTTAGCATTTATTGAACTTGTAAAAACCATACTACTAGTTGTGGGTCTCTGTATTAATCACCATTGCTGAATGAATTACTTTCTCTGGTGAGAGCTGAGTTGCATTAATCTATGGGACTAATAAAAAATTCATTATGAGTAATAGTAATATTATATATATGTAGCAGAAGAGAGTAGTGAGTTCTTTCCTATGTTATGTGACCTGTCTAGGCACAAGTTTCTGGTCTTGATTACAATGCCAGTTAGAGACTCCATCTTGTGAAGTGAGTCTCAAATTCAATTAAAATTTAGCTGGGTATTCCCATAATGTTCATGCCAGTAAACAGGTGTCCAGCATGAATGGGGGAGGTTGCCATGAAGTTCCACTCCTAGTTGAAGCTCTATTAGCATTTGATGAAGGCAGGGAGAAGGAGAGTCAGTTTTCATTACTGATGTAACATTTGGTCGGTTGACCAGATTCAAGGATAGACGTGTAGAGTGTTATGCACTTGCACACTGGGGTGATTATCACTTTGCCTGCTGAACAGGTCTAATCTATTCTCAGAAGTTAACCACGCAACAACTGAGTCAGTGATCTGGGCTAATGAGCAACATTTGGCACGTTCGTGGAAGGGCAGGGACAATTTTATATATATAATCTATGTGTTGACTTCACCGTCTACTCACCTCCATTTCTCAGCCTTGACCTGAACTTCGGCTGGACCAGAGGAATTTACTACATCAACCTACACCCAAGTACACTTGAGAAGCACAGATTTGACTTGATAGTCCTTAGAAAAGGACAAATACTAGAGGAGATGAAGTTGGGTTTAGGATGGAGTAAAGTGGGAATGGAGATTTGTAAGTCTAAAAATCAAAACACATTGCATGAAATTTTCAAATAAATAAAAATATTTAAAAAATTATACTGCTCCATGTGCCAAACTGGGGGAATGAGTCTAAATTTGATTAAGAAATGTTGTATGAAATGCACTCAATAAAATTAAAAAGTTAAAAAATTAAAAAATTAAAAAATTAAAAAATAAAATGCTAATCGTTACTAAAAAAAAATTCATACTGTCCACTCTGTTGTGAGGTATTGCTCGAATGTGAATGACCATGAGCAAACAGATTTCCTGACAGCTGGGCAGTTACACTTGGGGTCTCCAAGCAATGGTAATGGTATACACAGATCCATGCAAGCTAAGACCAGTCAAAACCCAGCACGGATGTGCTGAAATTGGTAAGAAGCCACAGCCTTAGCTGAGGAACTACTAACAACTCATTACTAGTGGGAGATTGAGAGTTGGTATTTTTTAAAGGAAGTGATGCTAGGTAGGTTGACCAGGCTCCAGTGGGTGGATTCAAGACAGAATATTTGGGGACACAAACTTGTCTCCATATGCCTTAACATATATGACAGAACACATGAAATCTAGTGGGGGGGGGGGCAAGAAGGCTGCAGAGAAGGGAGAAAGCCTAAATGTGAACAAAATATATTGTATGAATTTTCAATTTGCAAAACAAAAAATATTATCTGTAGTAGAGACATGGATCTGAATACAGAAGGCGTCCACAGAGATTTCTGGGACCTAAGCTACAGAAGAAAAATTGTATCAAGGACACATGGATAGTGAAGGAGAGACAGTTAATTAAGTAAAACAAAAGCCACTTCTGAAGTGGACCAGTAGTTGGAAGAGGTCAGGAGCTCTACTCCGGTTTGCAGTCTCTGTTTGCCATTGGTTCTCTCTTGTTAACAGTTAACAGTTGTGCTGTTTTCCTCTGCCCTAATCCCCTTCCACAACTGGAAATTACATACAATTTCCTCTGCACCCTTATAAGGAGCAATGAGTCAATCAGTAAGGTAAGCGCAGGTTGCACAAGTAAATCACTTGTCATTTTCTTTCCTTGGCCATCTCTGTTTAAGAACTTTCATATTCTTTCTGTGCTCTTTGCCTCAAGATCTGTCCTTTACATAGACATGAATACAATTTTATTTTAATTTTAGCTCTTTAATTTTATCAGTGATTGATGGCTATCTATGATCAGAGTAACAAAAATGGAAAAATTTATTCCCTCCAGGCCATTCTCTCTATATTTCACATTTCCAGTAAATTCTGTCCTATTTCCCTTCCAAAATCCTACAAAAATTATTTCCAAGGTTTGGTTTTTAGTATTTTACTTATTAATTTATATGTGTATGAATGTATTGCCTGCATGGATGTAAGTGTACCCATGTTATGCAGTGTCCTTGGAGATCAGAAGAAGGCATCAGAAGCCCAGGAAGTAGATTACGGACAGTTGTTAGCCACCATGTGGGTACTGGGAATGGGCCTCAGGTCCTCTGCAAGAACAGTCAATGCTCTTAACTGCTGAGCTACCTTCCCGCTCCTCAGAATTGATGTTTTATCTTCAGGAATGTAAGCATTTACTGAGGGCTTATTCTTCATAACCAAAACCATCTACAATGCATTTATGAATGCTGCAATTTTAGAATAAAGTAACAATAATTACATCAGACAACTCAATATTAATGATTATGATACCAGTTGTGCCACTGATTCTCACACATTCCTAGAAAGCTATCTGCACATTCTCTTGGTCAGTTTATTTTGCAAGTGAGGGAAAGACATTTCTGTTGTGATTTTTTCTTTTATATTTGAAGGAATGATGAATGATTACCTTTTGTGCTTTCTTCCTTTCTTTCTTTTATTCTTTTTTTTATTTATTTTTTATCAAATCTAGAACCATGTACCCCCCATTCTTCCACCCCACCAGAGCTCATGCATTCTGCCAAACATGCTTTTCATCCCTTTCTCAGTATTTCTCAATACTCTCCATGTGGAAGTTGACTGTTTTGAATAGAAGTTCACTGTTTCAGTCAGTTCTTCTTTGCAGCCCTTTCTGTTGTTGTTGTTTTTGTTGTTGTTTCCAATATGCATCAATCCCAACTGCTTTGGACAGAAGCTCAAGGGGCCATGCACAAAAAATACAACTAGGTAATTGTCATTAGCATCCACAGATGAGGGATACCATTAGTCTAGTCGTTTGTTTTTCTGGGACTGTGTTAATTCACTCAGCATGATGTCCTCTAACTCCAGCCATTTTCCTGCAAAACTCATGATGTTGTCTTTCTTTAGTGTGCTTTTCTTTACTCAACATACTTTCAATAAAAATGTTATTGTTCTGTTTATTTAATTTGTGTGTGTGTGTGTGTGTGTGTGTGTGTGTGTGTGTGTGTGTGTTTGCTGGCATGGTTGTAGATATGCACAAACCACAGCATCCTTCTGAAAAGCAGAGAAAAACTTTCATGTGTTACTTTTCTCCTTCCATAATGTGGGTTCTGAGGGTGGAACTCAGGTTGTAGGGCTTGGTGGCAAGTGTCTTCACATGCTGAGCCACGTCACTTGCTCCAACATGTATTTAGTTTCCCCTGATCTCCAGCATCTAGCAATGCTCTTTCTTTTCCAACAGCATCCCTTCAATTATTCATTCAAGTACTGTGATGGTTAATTTAATAATGACTTTTTAAATAAGCTTTCACAAACAGAAATAATGACATACCTGATAAAAATTTGACAGCTCATTTATAAAGAGACCATAAGAGCCCTGTGATACTATTTTAATTAAACATTTAAGTTTAAACATCGTTTCAGTGTCTATGTTGCCTTTCAAGTTTCCAAGTTGCTGCACTAAAAGCATTGGACTGAGCCAAAGTACACTTAATGCCCCTCAGTGTAACTGTGCAACAGTTTTCAATCTAATGTCTACAGTTCATGCTTCCCAAGTTAATCATATATAGTCACCCAAAACAATATGGGTGAATTTGATGAAATCTGTGCCTTTTTTTTAATAACATTTTTTTTATTGATGCTTTGTGCATTTCATACATCACTTTCCAATTCAGTTCAGGTATATCTCCCCTTCCCTTCCCCCCCACCCCCACCCCAACCGAGATCATGCATTCTGCCATGACTGTCCTGCATATCTCTCTCAGTTCTTTTCTTTTTTCCATTTTTTAGCTATAAGTGATAATCCATGAGTACAAGCATCCTTCATGTAAAACCAATTTGCAGGCTGTTGTGCCCAAACACCCACAGCCCCACCTTCCAGCGGGGGGTGAGGGGTTGCATGTTCAATCAGGTTAATCAAATGAGGGTCCAGACTACATTGCTGTAGTTTCACCCTTCACCCCATTCGCAGCCCTTACATTCTACCA
>VZQC01008120.1:894500-932782 GCA_009823505.1 Rhizomys pruinosus
GAAAGGCTATATATTATATTGTTTAAATACCTATATATCTAATTGCATGTGCTTCATTAGTAGGATTGAAAGGTTATGCCTGGACAAGCTGGCAGCCCATGAAAGAAAACAGCCAGAATTGACTAGAGACCAAGACAACAGCTCCAGAGAAAGTAGAGTGTTTTGCTTCTCATCCACCTGTGCCCATTTTCTAAGCCTAGGGAACAATCTGCAGAAGAGGGGGCGTGGTAGAATGTAAGGGCAGCAATTGGGGTGAATGGTGAAACTACAACAATATAGACTGGACACTCATTTGATCAACTTGATTGAACATACAAGCCACCCCCCGCTGGATGGTGGGACCCATGAGCTGTGTGGGTTTGGGCACAACTGCTTGCAAATTGGTTTTACATGAAGGATGCTTGTACTCACAAATTATCACTTATTGTTAAAAAAATGAAAACAAAACAAAAAAACAGAGAAAGATGCAGAAAAGTTACAGCAGAATGCATGATCTGGGACGGGTAGAGGTGGGGTGGGGGGAAGGGAAGGGGATATATGCCTGAACTGAATTGGAAAATGATGTATGAAATACACAAAGCATGAATAAAAATAAAAATCAATCAATCAATAAATAATAATAAGAAAAAAAACAAAAACAGAACATACTTATTTAGGAGGGACATACTTCCCCGGGGGGAAGCTGGAGGGAGATAGTATGGAATAGCTATGTTCAAAATAATTGAATATATTAAACTTTCAAAGACCCCCCCAAAATAAAAACTTAGAAAATACCGTACTTTTCTTTACACAGTACTCTGTATAGTGAACTCTCAGTACTAAGTTATTCTGTCCTTAGAATATAGCTTTAAAATAATGTAGGTACTACAACAGTTTACTTAAATTGAATATAATAATTTTATTTAAAAAGTATTAGAACTGGAGCTGGAGAAATGGCTCACTGGTTAAGAGCACTGGCTGCTCTTGCAGAGGACCTGTGTTTGTTGCCTAGCATCCACATGGTGGCTAATAGCTGTCCTTAACTCCAGTTCCAGGGCATCCAATGCCCTGTAATGAATGCTGTGGACATTTCACAATGCACATACACTTAAGTAAATGTAGGCAATACAGTCATACACATGAAATAAATGTAATAAATAAAATATTTAAAATTAAAATACATAAATGAAAATCACATAGAAAGCATGTTCCTCAAATTTGATCGCTTCACAGTATCACTGTAAATTGGACTTCAATATTTTGTTACAAGTTCTGTTTTTACTGGACAAGTTTAATGCACATGTTATCATACATATTCATCCATATAATTTCCTTACTTCAGTGAGAAGTGTATTAACTTACCTGCAAATTTAGTTCTTGGAAAAATAATCTGAATGGCAATTTTGAGTTAGTTATTATTTACATTTGATCACAAATATCCTTAGCAATTAAATACAAGATTTCTGCTCTCAAACACTTGACTCTCATAAAGGAAAACAAAGCATTGTTCTATATGATCAATTCTTCCTCAGGGTTACTTGTGGAAATTTCTCTGATTTTCAAATGTTAACGTTAATATTTATGATAGGGTGCTGGCATGGTGAAACAAATCTTTAATCCCAGCACTCAGGAGACAGAGGACTGTGGATCTCTTGTCAGATGGAGGCCTACCTGGTCTCCAGATTCAGTTCAGGCCATCTGGGGCTACTGGAGACCCCAATAAAAAAAAGAAATAAGCAACAACAAAATCCTATAAAAATCATTTAGTTACAAATCAATATAGTTTGATTTCATATATATATATATATATATATATATATATATCCTTACCTATGTTTATTTATGACTCAAATAATTGTACATACATGGCATACAAAATGAAAGAAAATACCAGAGGTAAACATTCTAATTTAAACACATTTTTGTAAAAAAAATAAAAGCAATCTACTTTACTAATACAGAGACTCATTAATCTTTGCCAATAATATTGCTGAAATAAAAATGTTTTCTGTGACATTCATTCAAGTTAAGATTAAAGGCATGAGCCATAAATGGACAATACAAAGGGTATTAAAATGAGATGTTTTAGGGACACTTTGTATGTTGATGCTGGTTTACTAAAAATATTTTTTCTCTAATTATCCAAAGTCAGACATGAGAATGATGGTAAAGGAAGATCAGCTACTGTCCTTCTTTCTCAGAAGGAATATTCCTGTAATTCAGCTTTTTTCATGCAGATGACCCTGTAGGAGGGAACAGTAATCAGGAGGTCTCTAAGTAAGTAATACACAATTTTCTTCTTCAGGGCTTAGTCCCTTTGTTTTTCTTGTATCCTGTGATCAGATTTCCTGTAAATAATAGTATAATATCTACATGCCTTAGGCTCCATCCACATCCTGATGAACCCAAGCCAAATCAGAAATTCCTTAAAGTCACTTAAGGGCATTGTTAATTTTTTTCCTTAAAATTTGTGCTATATTTTTATTTTTTAATAAAATATTTTATTGGTGTTTTGTGTGCTTCATACATCATTTCTCAGGCCAATTTACACACACTTCCTTTTCCATGCCCCCCACCCCAGCCCAGTTCATGCATTCTGCCATTCATGTCTTGCATCTTTTTTGCAGTTTTTTAAAAGTTTTTTTTCTCTGCATAGATTTATTGTTTGTGCAGAAGTTAACTGTTTCAGTCAGTTCTTTGACCCAGTCTTTGTGTTGTTGTTGTTCCCTTCCATTTGTATTGCTCCAAGATATGCCTATGTAGACATCACATATATACCAAAATTATGACTTTGAAAATAAACTGTATGCTAATTCCAAAATATGTTTAGGAGTTCACATTTTCCCTTTAATTTTATATTACTCTAATATATGAATACATACCCTCCATATATACCACAATTACAAAGTCTGTATTATATGAATATTAGTTCAGTTCTTACCATGAATATAACTTAATAACAAAAAGTTTTTATGAAATATTTTGTTTTCATCAAGCTTTTTCATTAAAAGAGGAAAATAGAACTCCATTGAATGAATTATGAGCTTGGTCAATATTACTTAATTTTAACATGCTTATAACTATATTGACATTACAATTAAAACATAAATTACACAAACATCTTAACAGTTAGAAATACTGGCTATTCTTGCAGAAGACCATGGATTCCATTCCCAATACCCATATGGTGGACAACAACTGTCTGTAACTCCAGTTCCTGGAGATCCAACCCCCTTTCCTGGCAACAATGTATATTGCACATATGGGTATACCTTACAGATATGCAGGCAAAACAGCCACACACCTAAAACAAAATAGACAAATAAATAAAAATATATAAACTACATATCACCATTTCCATTCTTAAATTTTTCTAATAGATCCCTGTCACATTTAGTATCAATTCAGTGTTCTTTTCGGTGGCCACAAACCCCAAAGGCCTCTATCCTACCTACCTCTCTGAAGTATTGTAGCTCATTTTCCACATTCTGACTGGCGTTACAGCCACACTAGATTTTGCTGTCTTATATGATTTTTTTTCCATATTAGAGTTTTCTTCTAGATCAATTACATTTTCCATTTTGTTGTTTCATTCTGAATCTTCCAGTATGAACTGTGATTGTGTTTTTTTTTTTTTATTTCTTTTTGTGTATGAATGTACTGTCTGCATTCAGGTTTGTGCACCCGTGTCGTGCACTGCCGCGGAGGTCAGAAGATTGTGTTTTATGCTTGTACTCTGTTGACATTTTTCTGTCTGTATTCAATATTATTTTTTTCATTGACAAAATAACTGTGAAGAAGCAGTTTAATGCAGACAAGGTTTACTCTGACTTACAGTTGGAGAGGACAAAGTTTCTCCAGGCAGGAAAGTCATTGTGGCAGGAAGAGGAGTCTGGCTGATAATTTATGTTAGTGAACAGGGAATTGTTTTTTAAATATGGAAAAGCGAAAATATTTGCCCTTTGTGGATTAAATGAATTCCAAAAATTACTGTGTGTGTGCATGTGTGTGCACATGTGTGTGTTCATGTGTGGATATACACTTTCCTCAGATATACACGTGTATGCACAATTTAGCAGGTGTATTATTTCTAATTATTTGATAGTTCTCATCTATGACAGAAATAAATTTTAGAGAAATAAATTATATGAACTTTATCTGATTTGCCTACATTTGATCTGCAGATGAGGATCTGCTTTTGTTTTGTTTTAATTCTGTGAAAATTAAGGCAAATAATGGGGTAATAAAAGCTGAAAAACAGGCATGTTTGAAAGCTAAAATACTAGTAAGAGTTGATAATTGTTGAGGTAATGTAAACTGAGAAGGGAAATTTTTAAGAAAGGTATTGTACACCTTAAATCAGAAATTAAATTTTAATTAATAAATATCTGGAGTGAAAATACAGAATTAGCAAAAGTAGGTTTTCCTCTAGGATCTATGACCTCTCTGCCTATGGAGACAAAAATAAGACTCTTTAGGTGGTGATATATATATATATATAGTTTTTTTTTTTTTTTTTTTTTTTATTTGTTTTATATATTATATTATATATATATATGTAAATTGGACAGGGGCAGTGAAGGGAGAAGTTGCAGATAGGGGAAAGGATGTACATACAATCGAAGTATATTGTATGAAAATCACAAAATTCACATAAAATTAAAATTACAAAAAGAAAGTGTTAGATTACATAATCCATTCATATAACAGAATTTGCAGAGAATAGGATACATAAATTTACAGGATGTGTTGTAAATGAATACATAAGGACTAAGGATTGACACAGCGTCACAGTGTTTGGAAGGTAAACAGAGGGTAGGATCAAGATCAAGACCCCCTATGATTTGGTTACCTCTGAATTATGTGAATTCCTCATTTGGATGTAGAAATAAAAACAGTCAGAAATTTAAGAGGAATGGAAAATGCTAAAGTTGTCAGTACATGAGAAAATGTATCCAAGGAGGTGCTAGCCAAAATAATTAATGTACACTGAAATATTAACATAAATTTAAATTGAGGGTTTGAAGATGGTGCATAAACTTTTGTTAAATGACTTTGAAGAACATTAAACATAACTGCTAAGTGTTTAAGTGTTGAGACACATACAGTTATAGAGTTCTACAAAATAGCTGCCAGTTAAGAGGACTGTAAAAAGCAATTTTATTAACAGGCAGCACCAAATTGAATTAGGGAAAAAAATAGAAGGTAAATGTTTAACAAAAATTTCAGGGTATGGTAAAGGGTGATTTTTCAACATCAACATATCCCCCAATGAGATTAATATAACTATAAACACTTAAATTAAATTAAATAATAGCTTATTAACATTTAGGCAATAATATAAATATATAAAATTATAAATATTTACAATTTATAATATTTTTATACTAATGCTTTAGATTCTGTTGGAGCACATTAAAATGATTTACGCTGTGGTACTTGTGGTAGTCAGTCTTGTCATGCTGATTGGATTGAGATTCACCTGTTAAATTAGCAAAGGGACAATGCTGAATAGGGTATCAGGAAGATATAGAAGTGAGGAATGCAGGGCCTAGTTGTAGAGCCTACAGCACAGGTGGCAAGCATTTGGAACTGCATCTGACCCTGCCTCCGTTTTTTCACTCCCCTTTGCTTCCTGGATGCCTTGATGTGGACAGCTTCCTTCTGCCATGTCCCTCCTCCCTGCTTTTCTAAAACCAACATAGCAAAATCTCAGAAACGGGCTGAGATCTCAGAAACCATGAGCTTGAATAAATCTTTCCTTATTCAAATTACCTTTCTCAGATACGTTATCATAACAATGAGAAAGTTGACTAGTCTCACATTAAAGAGCTTTTGTGACAAATTATATTTCATCACATTTAGTTTCTTTTTGTATGCCTTACTTGCATGCTGCAAAAATTCAGCTGCCATTGGCAGTTGCAGTGAAGGTCCCTTGTGATTGTAATAGATAATTCTGAATATGGTTCTTAAATCCACAGTTTTCTCACTTTTTAGAAAAAATGATATCACTTGAATCAGCAAAGGTCAACTTTGTTCAACTTTTTTCAAGGGGTGGGAGAGGTGTCATGGTAAAAAATACAGGGATTATAGTCATGGGATCTTTCTGTAAGGAAGTATGTTGGGCTTAACTTTGAATGGAGTATGTAGGGCAATATATATACATCATATATATATGATGGTGTTAGTGTATCATTGGGGAAACATCATGGGTGCTAAAGTTCAATGTATGAGCCATCTATGGGAAGACCTGCAAATTGATTTAAAAAATGCATATAGAAGGGCTGGGCATAGGGTGAATGCCTTTAATCCCAGCAGTTGGGAATCAGAGGCAGGCAGATCTCTGTGAGTTCAAGGCCAGCCTGGTCTACAAAGTGAATTCCAGGACAGCTAGGGCTGTGGGGAGACCCTGTCTCAAAAAAGACAAAAATAAATAAATTAATTAAAAAATAAAAATACATATAAAGATGAATCTCTGCATTGCAACACTCAACTTTTGTCCCAGCAGTGGGGAGGCAGAAGCAGAGCAACTCTATGAGTTCAAGGTCAACCTGACACACATAGAGAGTTCCAAACATGAGTGAGGGCTGCACAGTGAGATCCTGTCTCAAAACAAAACAAATTACCACAACAACAAAACAAGAAAATCAATAAACCACAAATAACACCATATTTTATCCTCTAAGAATAAGGCCAATTTTCATAGAAATGTCCGCCACTGTAATTGAAAAGTCTAGTAGTATTTTGCAATGTGTTTTACATATTCCTTGTCATATTATAATGTTACCTCCATAGGCAGGGACTATTGCATGTAGATAGTTCCAATCAGAAAGCAAGCACTCATTGATACATATTCCAATCAGAAAGCAAGCACTCATTGATACATGAATAAATGGGGGGCTGGAGAGATAGCCTATCAGTTAAGAGCACTGACTGCTCTTGCAGAGGACCTGGGTTTGATCCCCAGCACCCACATGGCGGCTAAGAACCGTCTGTAACTCCAATTCCAGAAGAACTCTAATTCCAGGGGAATCCGAGACCCTCTTCTGACCTCCGTGGCATTGCACGACACGGGTGCATAAACCTACATGCAGACAGTACATTCATACACATACAAAATTAAATAAAATTTTAAAAAATGAATAAATGGGAGAAGTAGAATGAGACTAGTTCCCTGTTATTTACACACCAAGAAGTGCATATTAACGTTTCATAAGCACTGTACCTAAAGAATGAATTCTATTATAACTAAACAGACCAGTTGATAGAGTTTTCTCTGGGTCAATTGATTTGATGCAGTAATGTTGAAGCCTTGTCTCAGTCTCTACCAAGTTTACATATAAGAAAATTAAGAATTTAGAACATTTCACTTGATTGTTTATATTTACTTTTTTTTTTTTTTTTTTTTTTTTGTTTTTTTTCAGACAGGGTCTCCCTGTAGCCCCAGCTGTCCTGGAACTCATTCTGTAGACCAGGCTGGCCTTGAACTCACAAAGATCCACCTGACTCTGCCTCCCAAGTGCTAGGATTAAAGGCATGCACCACCACGCCCGGAAGATTGTCTATATTTACTTATAAAATTTTTTTTTAATTTTATTTATTTTTGTATGTGTATGAGTATACTGTCTGCATGTAGGTCTGTGCACCCATCTCGTGCAATGCCGTGGAAGTCAGAAGAGGGTCTTGGATTCCCCTGGAACTGGAGTTCTCCTGAAATTGGAGTTACAGACAGTTCTTAGCTGCCATGTGGGTGCTGGGGATCGAACCTGGGTCCTCTGCAAGAGCAGTAGGTGCACTTAGCCACTAGGCTATCTCTCCAGCCCCATATAGTTACTTTTTAGAACAAAAAAGTCAACCCTAGATATTTTTGCAAAATAATCACTTTGATTTAAATTTAGATCAAGCTCTCATTCTGTGGAAATGTTCGGTATTATAATTAACAAGTGAAAACATGAAAATTAATTCTGAGTTTTGAAAGAGTCACATTGAAGGTACATATGTCTAAAGATCAAAATATAGAAGGAAGCAATAATTTCTGCTTTAGAAATGCAAAATCACACAGTAAAGATGGGCATGGGTATTTTATCTAAGGAAAATAAATGTTTGCTAAGTAAGATAAATTTTAAAGATAAATATTTCAGGGCTGAAGAGATAGCCTAGCCGTTAAGAGCACCAACTGCTCTTACAGAGGACCCGGGTTCGATCCCCAGCACCCACATGGCAGCTGAGAACCGTCTGTAACTCCAATTCCAGGAGAACTCCAGTTCCAGGGGAATCCGAGACCCTCTTCTGACCTCCGCAGCATTGCACAACATGGGTGCACAGACCTACATGCAGACAGTACATTCATACACATAGAAAAAAAAAAAGATAAATATTTCAGATTTTCTTTTGCATTTGTAAATGAATGGTGATAGTGGTAAAAAAAAAATCAGGGTTTTAAAATGAACATCATAATTAGTAAAGAGTGACAATGAAACATTACAGTGCATCTGGTACAACTCTTCTCATTTTTCCAGTGTAGAATATTATACTGTTTTTCAAAGATCTGAGGTTAAAATGACACTGAATGTGCTATTTCTAAAGCCTGTCTCATCTAAAAGCCTTTATTTCTCTTTCCATGTTATCTTTAATGTCTGAAACCTTAACTGAAATGTTTCTATATCCAGGTTAAATATGAATTTCATTGTGTGGCTGCCTCAGCTCATCAGAGCACATCCCTCATTTCAGGTCCACATATGCACCTATTGGGAATCTCTAGGCCAGGTCTGTCTCAGACCTTTGGGGATGCGATGGTGATGACATAGTCTTTGCAAGTTATGTTATCCAGGCATTGCTCCCAAAATGACAGCATTTCTGTTAAAAAAGCTGTCCCATAACAAGTTAGCTGTGTGCTGTGGCTCACAACTTTAATCCCAGCATTTAGGAGGCAGTCAGGTGATGAATCTCTTTGAGATTGAAGCCAGCCAGCCTTCTCTCCATAGCTGGTATAGACTAGCTAGGGTTACAGGTGAATCCTGCTATGAGGAAGAAAAAAGATGTCATATAATATGTTACTTGATTTCTTGCCTATTATTATTATTATTATTATTATTATTACTATTATTTTGGTCTTTTCGAGACAGGGTCTCCCTGTAGCCCCAGCTGTCCTGGGACTCGCTCTGTAGACCAGGCTGGCCTTGAACTCACAAAGATCCACCTGCCTCTGCCTCCCAAGTGCTAGGATTAAAGGTGTGTACCACCATGCCCGGGCTATTATTATTATTATTAGTCTTTTTGAGAGTGGGTCTCCCTTCCAGCTGGCCTGGAACTCACTTTGTAGGTAAGTCTGGCCTTGAACTCACATGATATCCCCAACCTCTGCCTCCTGAGTGCTGGTATTAAAAGCCTGGGCCACCATGCCCAGTTGATTTCCTTGCCTTTTACAAACCATCAGAAAACATTTCCCTGCTATTCTCTCATCCTCCATCACACTAAACCTTCTGTAATTAGACAATAGAGTCCAGCTTTGAAGCTATAATATTGTCTGTACCAGGCATGGTCCAAAAACTTTGAATACATAGTACAGGAAATAAGATCAACTCTAGATATTCTACCCAGAAAAAAGTTTTGATATAGCAAAGTAAGCACATACAGAGTCCTGGGAAAGTAAGAAATAGTGGACTCTCAATTGTCTGGCAATGATTTCCAGAGAAGTGCAGACTTGTAAGGGCGCTAACCTTGCAGAATCAGCAACATAGGGGAACAGACAGCCTTGGGCAGTGAGTTCAGACACCCTCAAATGCAGCTCTGGGGACAGACATTTGCCATCAGGAAGCCACTGCGAATCTGCTGTGAGGAGATCTCTGTGCTATTTATCTCTCTTCCCACAGGACTTATGGTCTGGCCTCTGCCTTGCCTTGAACTTCACTTCATCAATGGCAAAGACCAACACAAAAACTGTTACATGAACACTCCTTCCCGGCCAGAAGCAAATATTGAAAGAGGTATAAGGATGGTTTCTACTAAAGTTGCCTTCTAATCAATAAGTGTCCTCCGGTTCCACAATCTAATGTGTGGAAAATGTTAACATGGAGATTTTCTACTGTGATACGAAGATATAAAAGGTTACTAAAGTTCTCCAAAGAAATTAACTAATTGAATCATGAAAAAAGAATAAAAATAAACTAAGTTGGAACAAGTATAGGAAGAACATCTCAGAAATAAAGAACAGGACATGTAGAAAGCAGTGTGACACTTATATCACCAGAAAATGCATACTAAAATTGAGATCTCAGTGGTACATATTCATGTCAGAAAAAAATTATTATTCTTTCTTAATTTTTATTGAGCTTTTGTAAATTTCATACATTTCTCATTTTTGTCTTTTTTGTCAGTTTTATTGATGTTTTTTCATGAAATCTTATGTGTTCTACAAGGGAGCATAAACCTTACCTTATTCTGTCCACCACAGAGTGCTAGGAGGAAAATTATATATAATTTTATTGTGGTACATTTCACACAACCATTCTTACTCAAATTTAGTCCCTCTCTCCCATCATCCATGGCCCTCAATCTTCTCACCAGACCTCATGTATGCCACTATACATGTTAAGTCCTATCCAGGCAAGCATTTGTTCCCAGATGTCCTTTGGTGCAAATTCATCCACTGGAGTCTACTCAGCCAATCTAGAGATCAATAAGGTCTTCTCTTCCTCACCCAGTAGTAATCAGTTACCAATTGTTCCCAGGCTATAGCTGATCTGCCACCCATTTTGTTCATTCTGGACCCTTTTAGATTGAGTTAAGATGGGTCCTGTGTTCAGTGCCCACATTATCACAAGTTCACCTGTGTAAGCTTCCAGTGGCCTAAAACCTTCTGATTTCCTATGTTCTTGGACTAATAATCCCAGATCTTATAATCTTTCTACCCCTTCTTCCTCAATGGACTAAGATGAGATTTTTTTAATCATCAAAAATCATTTTATTTTAATGTTTTATTACAATTTTTATTGATTTTTTGTTTCATACAGTTTTTCAATCAGTCTTAATCAGCTTCATACCAGCTTCTCCATTGGACTCCTCCTACAGACATCAACCCAAGGGTACCCATTCTGTCATTTATGCTAGGGTCCATTGTATCTAATTACTTTCTCCACCACTCCTCAGTGCCAGCTCATTCCCTGAGCTCTAGTAAGCCTATCTGGAATCCCTCTCCAGATGAAATTTTTAAGACCTCTCACAGGAAGGGATGAATGAAACTAAATGGAGAGTGGTAAGGAACTACAAGAGGGGAGCAGAGGAAGGCAGCTATGACACTCTATTAAAGACACTATGAATGTTTAAAATGGGCATTTCGGGATTATTCAGATGACTCGGCTGGTCAGATTCCTTGCTTTTCTTGCAGATAGCATGGGTCCATTTCCGAGCACCCACACAGTGATTCAAAACTGTAATTGATCATCCAGTTCTAGGGCATCATATGCCCTTTTGGTCAATAAATCATTGTTACAAATTCCAGGTAAAATAGAAAAGAAAAATAGGATGCATAATCTGAATTAGGTAAATATTTTGACTCTCAGATGTAGGGTTTCCATTTGGCAGAAGCACTTAGGAAGTCAGCTGGCAACCCCCATCCCTCAGGCTTGAGTCCTGCTAATTTCCTGCTTGCCTTTGAAACCTGCCTGGAGCTTACTGTCTGAGATGCTTTGGGCAAAGCATTGTCACATTCCTGTAGTGATCTCAAAGCTATGATATAAAATCCTGTATGCCCCAACCCCCACAAGGCCCAGTATAAATACACTGGATTACAGTAATAGACAGAGTTATCCGCCTGGTCTCATTCTTGAGTCTGTCCCTTCCTTGTCCTTTCCTTGTTCTTTATCTCTTTCTTTCTCTCACCAGGCTTCATGCCCTCTCTCCTCTGCCCTCTCTACCAGGGCTAAGACCTGGACTGTTGACCAGCTGGCTGGAACCATCCAGGAGCTTGCAGTCCCAGGAAACTGTGAGCTCTGGCGAAGAAGAGGAAGAACATTTTAGGAAGGCTACAACATGTGCTACAGCATGGAGCAAGGCCTTTCATAAAACAAGAAGGAAACGTGTATGGTTTATGGTTTTCAGATTGTAATCCACAACCCCATGCCTCTCTCAAGTGAGGCAGGTTTTTTGGAAGTCTGCCAATGTCAGACGTATGCAGTCTTGCCCTCTCTCCAGTGAGGTGCACTTTAAGGTTTGGGATGTCTCTCAGCCCCCCATGTCTGTCTCAAGTAAGACACAGATTTATAAATATTTTTGGAGGATTCAGAGAAGGGTGGGTCACAACTGACAGGACCATATGCCCTTCAGTGCAACAACTAAAAATATATGGCTAAGGGTTTTAAAGGCAAACTTAGGACTGGGAAAGTAAAAAAAAACCTAAATGCTGCTGCACCATCCCGCAAGCACCCTCAGGTGCCAGAGAACGACAGATCCCAGAATGCTTTGAGCCGGTCGCAGCCCTGTTAACTTCCTTTTATATTAAAATTCCAATTACAGGGAAAAAATTCAAAGCTTCCAAGGATTTAATTAATGTGTTCTTTCTCAAACAGGTCTTCTAAAAATACACAGAGATCATGTACTTTCAATCCTTATTGTGCTTTTTCTTATGGTGCTTATTCAAAATTGAGTTTTAATTGTACGGTTCCTTGCATATCAATTTTTATATCGAGATAATTTTATGATATGGCATTCAAAATCTATTAAGGTAAATTCTATATCAAGAATGCTTATTAACATATTAAATTTTTAAATCTAATACAGGGGTACCCAAAAACATCTTTAAATAAAAATATGTACGATTAATTAAGAAGTCCAAGGCAATTTTGGAGCCTTTTAAATGTGCTTTCACCTTTTAAAATTCACAACTTTCCAGACCATGTGGCTTGTAATCTACCACTGAACAGAGATAACAAGTCATCCTAAACCATGCTTGTCTTTAACTGCCTTTTAATTTTTTTAAATTTTATTTATTTTTTTCATGTGTATGAATGTACTGTCTTCATGCAGGTTTGTGCACCCATGTCGTGCAATGCTGTGGAGGTCAGAAGAGGGCATCAGATTCCCCTGGACCAGGAGCTAAAGACAGTTCTCAGCCACCATGTGGGTGCTGGGGATCGAACCTGGGTCCTCTTTAAGAGCAATTGGCGCTCTTAACCACTAGGCCATCTCTCCAGCCCCTTTAACTGCCTTTTAAAATCAACCAAAAATAGCACAATTTTTCAATTTCAGCATCCCAAAAGCAAAACAGAAAAAATTGTATGGAGATTGTCAGCCCAGCCATGTGACAACAGGCTTTAACATTAATAAAATGTTCTTTAAAGATTATTGGCTATTTAAAACTCAGTTAAAAATACTCTATAAAGTTTTGGTTTAAAAATTACCTTGTTATAATATTACTGCTTAGGTAAACTTAGTCTTTAAATTCGGTAAAAAATAATTGTAAAACTAAGATTAAGCTTTTTTTCTCCCTATCTCAAGTCTGTTAGTATATTTAAAAAAGTAGGATCGGGTATTTCCCAAGACCATCTGAAGCACAGGTAGGAGCTGGGTGCTTCAGCCAGGCAGATTGTTTGGTTTGATTTAATTGTCGTTGGCTCGATTGGTTTGTGTGGCTGTGGGGGCAGAGTTGTCCTCCCAGCTGCTATAAAAGGTGGGTCTGTGTTAGTCTTGAGATCAGGGATTTCCCAAGATCACCTAAAGCACAGCAACCTTCCCCACCCCCGCACCCCCCTGCGAGCTGAGATTGCCAAAGGAGTGTCCAAGTGGATTCTTTGGAGAACTTTCAGAACAGAAAGGGAAAAGTGAGTTAGATTTCCAATAGAAAGCCTAAAGCTTAGATAAGTCAACACTCCATAAGCAAGGAGAAAAGGAGAAAAACAAATCAATCAAATGAACAATGAAGGCATATGAAGGAGCCAAGCAAAGTAAGCCTTCAACACAGTGAAGAGGCATTTGGGATTCACACTGGAATACAGGCAAAGAGAATCCCATGTTTATTGCAGCTCTCTTCACAATAGTGAGGAGCTGGAACCCACTCAAGTGCCCCTCAACTGATGAGTAGATAGAAAAAATATGGTACATCTACACAATGGAGTTCTATGAAGTGGCAAAGAAAGATGACATCACAAACTTTGCAGGTAAATGGATAGAACTCAAAGCGATTATGCTAAATGAAGTAACACAATCAAAAAAAAAAAAAAAAAAAAAAAAGACGAATGGTTTTCTTCATTTGTGGAGCCTGAAACCAAATCCCTAGTTGGCTAGCTATCTGAGCAACTTTATTATTATATTTCTTTGTATCTGAAAGCAACTGTGCTGTTATAATGTGAATCTCTTAACAAGCTCTAGAATCAACATACCACTTAAATTCAGGCATTAAAAATATAATATCTTAACAGTAAGTGAATAAATCTAAGCCATGATCTTAGTGAGAAACAGAAACCCAAAGTGATTTAAAATCTAAATATAAATCAATTTGGAAATTTTCTTTATAGAGAGGTGGTATAATACTTAAGAATTATGGCTTAAAGTGAAAATAACAACTCTATCTTCTCTAGTCAGTATGAGAAAAATATAGAACCTTTTGAAAGTAATTTTATCTTAAAGATAACTTTTGAAAATCTCTGGATTAAAAAATAACAATTGGAAAGCTTGATGCTATACATTTTAACTGGACAGAGGGGAAAAAACTTGACCAGAAATTGAATAGTCTCGCAAAAAAGGTACTTAATCAACCCTAAAAGTCTTCTGGACAAAGGGCTAATAAAAATGTTTGCAGAGCAATTTTCCATAAATACAGTATAGAAGGTTAATGATGGTGAATATTGCAAGAGAACAATGTTTCAAGTGAAAAGCACTTCTCATATAAAGAGTTCAGAGAATTATGTAGATGATAAAACATTAGTGCTGGACATATCCTGAGAAAATAGTAAATGTTCAGTATTTAGAGTGAATAATAGAATTATTCAGTTTCACATACAATGCAATAAAATTGTAACAGCAGCTTGCATTCCTTCCCATAGATTTATAAATATTTCTCCAAAATATGAGCAATCCTTCATAAAATTTTAGCTTAACAGACATCTAAATTGGACTGAGAAATGTTGTATGAAATGCACAAAACTTCAATAAAAATATTTTAAAAAGCATCTAGGTTTAATCCCCATTATTCAATTTTATCCTTCTGTGTATTGCATAAATATTAAAAGATAAAAGAGGGTCTGGAAAGATAGCCTAGCAGTTAAGAGCACTGACTGCTCTTTCAGAGGACCCGGGTTTGATCCCCTGCATCCACATGGTGGCTAAGAACTGTCTGTAACTCCAATTCCAGGAGAACTCCAGTTGCAGGGGAATCCAAGACCCTCTTCTGACCTCCACAGCATTGCATGACACGGGTGCACAAACCTACATGCAGACAGTACATTCATACACATACAAGAAATAAATTAAAATAAAAGATAAAAGAATGTAGGTGATGGGGCTGGAGAGATAGCCTAGTGGTTAAGAGCACACTGCTCTTTCAGAGGACTTGGGTTCGATCCCCAGCACCCACATGGCAGCTAAGAGCCATCTGTAACTCCAATTCTAGGAGAACTCCAGTTCCAGGGCAATCCAAGACCCTCTTCTGACCTCCGTGGCATTATACTACGTGGGTGCACAAACCTACATGCAGACAGTACGTTCATTCACATACAAAAATAAACAAAATTTAAAAAAAATCTTAAAAAATAAAATAAAGAATGTAGGTGAACAAATGGATGTCATATACCATTATGTGTCATTCTCTTATTGTATATTAACATTTTTATCTGGGTATTTGTATCTTCATATATAAATTTGTTGTCTACTTGTCTTTCTGATATATTTTAAAGTATTGTAATGAATCCTTGTACTTTTCAATATTTCTATAAACATCTGTCCAAAATTAAATGCTCTTTAACATAGTTATATTTTCTTTATCATACATGCAAAATTATCAATTCATCAAATGATAAACAATTCTCTATATTTGAATTCAATTGCCATTTACAGTGTGGATTTAAGTGAGGAACACATCACGTTTCATTTGTTGCATTGAACTATTTCTTGAATGTTCTTTATTTTTCTGTTGTATTTTATTTTAAGACAACTTATTGCTCTGTACCCCAACTTGGCTTTGTAATCATAATGCTCTTTCCTGAGCTCCATAAGTGCTGGACTTCGGCTTGAATTGGATGGCAGGACAGTTTTAAGTCACAAGTAACTTAGTTAAGACTCCTGAATTATGAGACCTTGCTGTCCCACAAATATTTTTGTATTTTCTCATGGTATTGTTTAACATGTTCTTCTAAAATAATATTTTCTAGAGCTTCTGTTTAGATTCAGGTTTGGTAATGTTATAAGTGTCCTCTGTAGACGGTATGATTAGCTTCCTTCATACATCAGTAAACACATGTGATCCCCTCACTGGTCCTGACTGTGATCATTGATTTCTATGTGAAAATTTCCATGTTATCAATTACATAATATTTATATTATGTAATTGATGTTTTCTACCTAAAAAGCAAGCATATCTTTATATTCGTGCACCAATTCTCAGGAAAAATGACAGAATAGTGGTAAATGACATTTATCTGTTTATAAACATCATTATGAAATAAAATATTCATACACAGAATATTTAATGATTATCCTTTTTCTTTTTTTTTCTAAATTATCCCAAATGCCACTGTTAGCAATGCCTTGCACCTCATCCTCTGTCTTCTGATATCGCCTTTTATGCCTTGAGTTCTTCCATGTTTTGCTGGATAGGATGCTCCAGGTTTGCCTTGTACTTTCCTTGGCTTAGTCTTGAAAGATGCCATTTCCTTAAGTGTCAATCTCTGGAAGTAAGGAAAGAACATATACAGGAAGTTTATATAGGATTCTCTGTTTATGAAATATAAAAAAACACTTATAGAACATTGGAAAAGAATATAGATATTCCTGGCTATTTGCTTCTAAAATATGGTTATAGAGGGACAGTATACATCATAATATTTCTCACAGAATTTTTTCTTGTACTCTTCCTATATGTTTTTGCTATAAATTGAATGTTCATAAAATAATTGCACACATCATCCTGTAAGGCATTATGCTTTAAATAAAGCAGCAACAGGGCTTGAGGGTATAGCTCAGTTAGTAGTATGTTTGATTATGCATTGAGCCTTGGGTTTTATCCCAGTGCACATCTATAATCCTAGCATTTGGAAGGTGAGGGACAGGAGATCAGAAGTTCAAAGCTAGCCTAGGATATATGAGATGAACAACTCCCATACCAACAACCAAACAAAGGACAAACAAGCAACAATTAAAAGGTCAATTGGCTATGTGCAGGTTTGTCAAAGAACAGCAAAATCAACTGTTAAAGATTAGCGTGTCTGAGCCTTCATAAGATGCAGCATGTAGCTACCTATTTAATTCCCTTAAATGATGATTGTACATGATATAGAATCAATGAGTTTATTCTACTCTGTGCACTTCTTGATATTCCACAAATCTTATTTGATATGCCCAGTGATTCTAACATCTGCAGACAAAGATGTTTTATTTATTTCCACAGGGATTTTTCAATAGCTTTCCTAAATTTATATATATATATATATAATATATATTTATTATATTATATATAATATATATATATATAATATATTATTAGCATTGCTTTCTTTTTAAAAAAGTAATTTTATTGATGATTTGTGTATTTCATACATATCTTTCAGTCCAAGTTAGACACATTCCCCTCTTCCTCCTCCCCACCACACCTCTGTTCATGCTTTCTGCCATACATATCTTGTATCTTTCTTTCGTCTTTCCAAAGTTTTTCACTGCAGAGGCTTGTTGTTTGGGTCAGAGTTTAACTGGATCAGTCAGTTCTTTGATGCAGTCTTTATGTTGCTATTGTTTCTTCTCCTTTGTATTTCTCCAACATATGCCTATATATTGATCACATATGTATCAAAACTATGACCCCCCCAATAAACTGTATGTTAATTCCAAAATATGTTTAGGGAATTTACATTTTCCCCTTTAATTTTATATTAATCTAAAATATGAATATGTACCTTCTACCCATATACGGTAATTACTGAGTATGAAAATAAGTGATAGGTTGATTCTAGAGCTGGTAAGAGATTCACATTGTAGCAACAAAGTTGCTTTCAGATAAAAAGAAGTATAACAGTAATGTTGTTCAGGTTGCCTTTCAACTGGGAGTTTTGTGTTAGCATGAACAAATGAGGGAAACTATTTGTCTTTTATTTTTCTGGGACTGTGTTACTTCACTTAGCATATGTGCTTCAAGTTCCATCCATTTACCTGCAAAGGTCATGATGTCATCTGTGGTGGTTTGAATGAGAGTGTCCCTCACAGGCTTTAAGTATTCAGTCATTTTGTCTCCAGTTGGTGGCACTGTTCTTGGAGGACTTAGAAGGTGTGGCTGTGCTGGAGGAAGTATATCATTGGGGACAGGCTTAGTGAGTTTAACAAGACTTGTGTTTAACAAGTCTCCAGTCTCTCTCTCTCTCTGCTCCCTGTGCGTATTGTGAGATGTGATCCTCAGCTTTCTGCTCCAGCCCCAGCCACCATGTCTCCCACCACAATGGACTCTGATTCCCTGGAACCGTCAATTGTAAGCTCAAATAAACTCTTCCTTTTATAATTTCCTTTGGTTATGGTGGTTTATCACAGCAACAGAAAAGTGACTAATACAGTTATTTGGTACGAGAGAGTGGGCTGTTGGCTGTGAAGACCCTGGTCATGTGGATATTTGGAGAAATGTGGAAGACTATGGAAATTCGGGCTAGAAAAGCTGTTGACTACTTTAAGGAGAGCTTAAGGGGCCATTCTAGTAGAAGCCTGGAAGAAAGCATGGCTGCAAAAATTGTAGTTCCAGAAGAAAATGAAGACTTTGGCAGCAGCTGGGATATTTTGTCAAAAAGTCTGGCCTCAGTGTACCCACAGCTCAAATGCTTGCCTGATACAAAGTTGAAAAGCAATGGACTAATGTCTTCGGTGGCAGATATTTCAAGACAGCCTAATGTAGAAATGGTGGCATGGCTATTAATGGTGAATATTGTGCAGATCTACAATGAAAAAAAGCAGATGGAGCAGAAAGAAATGCAGAATGCACAGTTTGGATCTGAAAAGTGCACTAGGAAGATTAAAGATGGGTCCAAGACCTGTGAAGGAGAGTATCACTTTGATAAGAAGATTAAATTGATTAAGGAGAGACCTAGCTATTTACAAGTAAACAATGGAAAAAGTGAGATTAAAGTGATTAAGGAGAGGCCTTGAGATTTACAAGTAAACAACAGAAACAGTACCTTCCGGGCAAGACCACACCCGGCTAAGCCTCTGACTTTTGAAAAGAAATACTGAAAGGGTTTTCTGTTCCAACAAGTCCGCAGCAGACAAAATTTGCAAATGTGGTTGAAATAGGCCAGGGTCCATCCCAAACTTGCAGCCAAACTCTGCAGTTTCATTCACGTGGTGCTGGCTTTAGAGGCATGAAGGATGCAAGAGTGAAGGGGTCTTCAGTTCTTTCTCCATGGTTTCAGAGAGGAGCAGAGGCCAGGCAGAGTGCAGCAGATGCATCCCTGCATAAAGAAGGCCCTATAGGCCATTCCTTGAAGCTGTGAATGTGAAGCCTGGTTGGCAGCAGAGACCCAAAGAAGACATTCGAGATGCCAGAGCTGTGAGATATTTGCCAAGGAGAGCTGCATACAGGGAGTGGTACCGACCCAAGGAAGAGATCCATGTTGCATGCAATCCTGGAAGAGCTGAGCCATCTAAGCCCTTTGGAAGTAAATTCCCAGAAGTTGCACATGGAGTTACTGGATTTGGTGTTAGCCCTGATGGTTTTCAGTCTTGTTTTGGTCCAGTATTTCCTCACTATGCCTCTATTTCTCTCTTTTGGAATGGGAATGTGTATTCAGTTCCACTATATGTTTTGAGTATGTAATTTGCCTTTTGATTTTACAGGAGCTTACAGTTAATAGATTGGCCTGTATCTCAAAAGAGATTTTGGACTATAGACTTTTGAATAGAATTGAGACTGGTAAGGACTATGGGGGCTTTTAAGGTTGGAATAAATGCATTTTGCATTTTATATGGTCAGGAGCCTATGGGGTCCAGAGAATGGAATGTGATGATTTGAATGAGAGTGTTCCTCATAGGCTTTAAGTATTCAGACATTTTGTCTCCCGTTAGTGGCACTATTCTTGGAGGTCTTAGAAGGTGTGGCTGTGCTGGAGGAAGTCATTGGGGGCAGCCTTAGTGAGTTTAACAAGCCTTGTGGTCTCTAGTCTCTCTCTCTTGATGGTGCTCATTGCAAGATGTGACCCTTGGCTTTCTGCTCCAGCCCCGGCCACCATGTCTCCCATCACAATGGACTCTGATTCCCTGGAACCGTCAATCCTAAACTCGAATAAACTCTTCCTTTAATAAGTTCCTTTGGTCATGGTTGTTTATCATAGCAACAGAAAAGTGACTAATACATCATCTTTTTTTTTTTTTTTTAATACAGGGTTTTCCTGTAGCTCTGTGCTGGAACTCACTCTGTAGACCAAGCTGGCTTTGACTTCACAGAGATCCACCTGCCTCTGCCTCCCAAGTGCTAGGATTAAAGGCATGCACTACCACACCCGGCAATGACATCTTTCTTTACCACTGAATATAACTTCATTGTGTAGATGAACCACATTTTTCTTATCCACTCATCTGTTCAGGGGCATTTGAAAATTAAAACCACTCTCAGATATCATCTCACTCTGATAAGACTGGGTAAGATCAAGAAAACAAAAGACATCAAATGCTGGAGAAATTGTAGGGAAAGGGGAACAATCATCCACTGTTGGTGGGATTGTATACTCATACAACCACTGTGGAAAGAAATGTGGAGAACCCTTAAAAAACTCAAAATGAGCCTGCCACCTGACCCAGTCATATCACTCCTGGGCATATATCCACAAGACTCATCCTACCAGAAAGATACATGCACATCCATGTTTATTACAGCACTCTTCACAATAGTGAAGAGCTGGAACAAAAAAAAATATTCCTTTAGGATAATATTTGAAATAGAACCATCTGTAGACCAGATGCAATAAATTTGATAGGCTTGCAACTCTTGTGGTGAAGTCCACACCCACACACTCCCAGGTGAATCTTTCTTTCTGAGTGCCTCTCTTTTTTCCTGTTTCTCATGTTCAAGGTCAATACTAAAATGTACTTAATAAAATTCTAACTCTGATTTATTGAAAATTATCAGTTTGATAATCTATAACATGAAATAAGAATTCTTCCCCAAGGAAAAGATCTCTGTAAAACAACTTCAAAAATTTAGAGTCTAGATGGACGCAGCAGCATGAACAGCATGCGGAGGAATCAAAGAACAGCTAAGAGTTAAGGCAGAAGAAGGAGAGAAAGAATCAGTTTTAGAAAAACTCAAAAGATCTGGGTCATGGAGTCACTAGAGCAGTAAGCAGTGTGTCCCCTTGACAAATGGAATGGGTCACAAGAGCTGCTGCTGAGCTAGGAAAATTACTGCTGAGGTACTACAATTGTTGCTAAACCCCAAATAGTGAGGGCTATGGCTTTGGTTCTTTATGAGAACTGATTATATGATCCTAGATGCTCTTTGTTTTATTTCTTCGCATTTTTACCTTTATTTTAGAACAACCCTCATCACTAGACATAGCATGAATATATCTTTCCCCTGGAAAACTGAAAGATGCTAAATAAAAGAGATTCCTTCTCCAGTATGGCTTTCCATATAATTCCTGGTTTTGTATATACCTTTTTGCTGCCTTTCTCAGTGTGGAAAGATTTCTACCTACCTTGTTCATTCTGGCCTGCACACAGAAGAGAGATGATACTTTCAAACATTCAGTATCACTTTATTAAGTACCTAATCATACTCCAAGATCCTTGTTCTGGAAGAATCTAAATATGTCTAATGAGGGAAACAAGCAACAGCTTATAATTACAACACAACCTGCTGTGTGATACTTAAGTCTAGAGTTGTGACATCAATCCTAATGAAAATAACTCTTTTTGTGGATCAGAAGATGTTTAACAAAAGCAGTAACATTAGCAAGAGGAGATGAATACACTGATAAGTAAACAGCAAAAGGTATTGTGGCGCAAAGAGATGATAAATGTTTTAGAGCTGTGGATGAAACACAGTATTTTGTCTACTTAAGTGTATATGTGTCATGTAAAGAAATAAGCACTAGAAAGATAGAGTTTTCTTCAAATTATTTTAAATTGCCTAGATAAGGTATCTGTACTACAACAACAAAAATATTTGCTAATTTCAGTGGCTAGAGGCACTGCTAAGCAGGGAAATACTTGGTATGCAAGTCTGAGAACTGAGATGCAGATCCCCAGAACTCATGTAAATGCTGGTAACAAACTGGTTAGGTAGACTAGTTGAATCAGAGCTCATCAGTGAGAGCCCTTGCCTTAAAATGTAAGGTGGAAAGTCAACAAGGAAGACCCTCAACATCTGGTTTTAACATACATGTAAACACATATGTGTGGACACATTCATACACACACTAGTATATATTCATATGCAGATACTTACACACACAAATGCAGACACACACACACACACACACACACACACATATGTACATTGTCTAGCCAAAAACCTTTAGTCCTTTAGAACACTTATTCAATAAACACTGGTTGGATTGTATAATACTTCAGTTTAATTATTTGTCAATAGACTGTAGTTTTGTGAAGAGTATAATAATTAATTTCTCTGCAGTTATGGTTATATACTTACATGAATTGATATGGTATTCTGATTCTTATTTTCATCACAGTTGTTTTGTATATAATATCTATATTTTCTTATAAATTCAATTTACTTTAGTTGGCTATATCTAGAACAATGTATTGCTTTTGATGCTAAAGCCCAGATAATATAGAATATCAGATTTTTGAGCACAGTCTTTTATGCATAGAGATTTTAGAAAGAGATTACAAAGAGATATGGGGGTTAAATGTTCTTACCATGCCCACAAAAATCTGGAAAAATTCCAAAGATTTTGGTCATGAATGGTCTACAACTGCATCTGAGATATGCTGCTTTGTTCAAACTTTCATGTTTGTCTTAATTTCCTTTCCAATTGTTGGGTCAAAAACTCTGACGAAACCAACGGAGGGGATAAAAGGTTTAATTTAAAACTCCAGGTTATTATCCACCATTGCTTGGAAATGACAGCAGCAGGACTTTGAAGCAGCTGGTAATACTGCATCTGCATCCAATAGAAGAGAAAAATGAGGTAATGCTTGCTTGAGTTCAGCTCACTTTCTCTCATTTATCCATTTCAGGGCTAAAATACAGAGGATGAAAACACTCTTATGCCAGGTCTTCCCATAGCAATTAAAATAATCAAGATATGGGGCTGGAGAGATGGCCTTGTGGTTAAGAGCACTGACTGCTCTTTCAGAGGACCCGGGTTTGATCCCCAGCACCCACATGGTGGCTGAGAATCATCTTTGACCTCCGTTCCAGGGGAATCTGACACCCTCTTCTGACCTCCACTGCATTGCATGACACGGGTGCATAGACCTACATGCAGACAGTACACTCATGCACATAAAAATAAATTTAAAAAATTAAAAAGTGTGATATCAACAAAAGTGTGATATCAAAAAGTAATCAAGATAGTGTCCCACAGACATTCAAAGTTAGACTAATTTAGACCAGTCCCACTAAGACTCTCTTTGCAGATGATCCTAGAGTATGTTGAATTGATAGAGATAACTATCAGAGTCTATGGCTGATCAGGAAGTAACTTTTGTAATGAAACATCTTGGAGATTTTGATTGGAATACTGTTGAGTTCTGGGATATCTAAATATTTAACCTATTCCCCAACCTGGCCTTTATCTTAAAGAAAATAGGGGAAGAGAGGAGTTTCAAAGAATGCTCACAAAGTTCAAAACCAAGTCCTAGAATTTAGATCAAACAGAACTGAGTTAGGCTCTTGGAGACAGAAATGTTAGAACTCCCCATAATAATCACAGAATAGGAAAGCACTGAGCCTCAATAGTTTGCTACAAAAACTTTATGTGCTCCCGTACCACACTGAATGTTGTGGAAGATACTGAATGAAAGAATAGGGATCATTCTGAATGAATTTTGGCAGCTGAACTGAATTAGTAGCTACAAGGAAAGACCAAGAAGATGTAAGCTGTCAGATAGATAATTGTGTCTATAACTGTATTCATTATTTTTCTCATTGTTGTGACTCAGCTTAATGGGGGAAGGCATTAATTTTTGCCTGTTTTGAAGGTGTCCAGGACAGGTATGGGCCAAGAACATCTTTCAGTAGTGGGTGCAAGAGCATGGGGCTGCCTATTTGTTTTTCAGTCCATCAGGAAGTAGGGATAAGGGAATGCTGGTTTGATCATTTTACTCCTTCCATTAAGTTCAGGACTCCAGTCCACAACATGATGTTGCTGCACACACATTCAGAGCAAGTTTCAATTAGTCTTTAAAAAAATGTCCTCATTGAACTTTCTTTAATGTTTTAGGAAGTTCTTAATTCAGTCAATTTGATAAAGAAAATTAACCATCAAAATAATGCTGGGAAAGCTGGTCATGGTGACTCATACCTTTAATCTCAACACTCAGGAGGCAGAGGCAGGCAGATCTCTTTTAGATAAAGTCCAGCCTGGTCCACATAGTGACTTCCATGTTAGTTAGTACTATAGAAAAACCTATCTCAATATATAAATATATAAATAAATATGCAGAGAAAAGCTATGGTAGGTGCTTCTGACTAATACAAAATGCAGTTGAGACAATGAACCTTGCAAATCAAAATTACTATGGAGCTAGTAAACTTTAGAGGAAAATAGCTTGGTCACTCATGCTTATTTATTGCCAAGCATGATATATCTGAAGCAATTAAGGTGGTATCAAAAGAAATGCAATAGAGCTTGGATGTTAACTCATACATATTTAGGATAACAGATTCTGATGAAAATGGCATGATAGGTTGCTGAATAGAGAAAAGAAAAATCAAACATGATGCTGGAAACATTAGTTATTTATAGAAATAAACAGAATATTAGACCAGTACTGTGTAAAGCCTAAACAAATGTCAGTGTCAAATAATGTTAAAGGCAAAATCATAGAGCAAATAAGAAAAGCTTTGAGAAGATCCCAATGAAAGAATAAATGAAGAGCAAATATATCACAAAATACTAAACAATAATTCTGACATTAAAACATCTATTCATTAAAAGATGTTCTATTAAGAATTGAGACTGAGACTGAATTAAATTAAAGGGATTTAATTAAGAATGAATAAAACCATCAGATTAGAGGATGTTCACAAAACAGTTGACAAAATTCACCAATATTCCGTGAAATTCTGATAAAGTAACAGGGAACAATAAGGAGCTAAAAAACTGATGATTGGTTATATATGTTCACACCCAAATAATGAGGAACTCACTCTAAACATCTGTCAGCATATTCCAGAATATTTGTCTTTACAGATCATCAGGAAACAAAGACAAGTATATAGAAAAATCATTACTGAAGTCCCCAAAGATCAAATTGCCCACTAGTTTCATTTGGCCAAGTGAGAATTCCCAAGCCATGAGGGAATCATGCAGTGTTGTAATTATTTTGAAACACGATTTTGACATTGATTAGATAAGCAGAATGTAAATATACCACATGAATCAGTAAGTTCTTATCTGGATGTCAAATTCTTTGACCTACATCAGAAGGCAAGTCCAAATATTCATAGAAATTTTTCATATGCTTCAGCTAGAAACAATAGCTTTTATTAAAAGAATGGAAACAAAATGGGCTATAATTTTAATGTGGTAGAAATTAAACTAATAAATTTAAATAAGCTACTCACAAAAACATAGATGAATCTCATAGAAATAATAGAGAGAAAAATAATAAATAATATAACCTTTCAATAGTATTAGCATAAAGTGGAAAACATTTGTGATGCAGTATTATTTAGAATATAGAAGCACACATAAACAAATTAAAGGGAAGACCAATAAATATAGGATAAATCAAAGACTGTGGGTACATTTATGAGGAAAGATGGTGTTGAAGCAAATAAGGAATAAAAAGGGGATATTTAAAGGCATTCTTTGTAAGGGGCTATTTCCTTAACAATTCTTTGTAAATATTACATATATATATTTTTTTTCATTTAAACATTATATATATGCTTTTAATATATCTATAGATATAGAGATAGATAGATAGATAGATAGATAGATAGATAGATAGATAGATAGATAGATAGCAATAATGCAGAGAATATCAGCAGATTATCAGAAGCAAAGTCCTCTTTTACCAACTGACTTACTGGCAAGTTGGAGTGGGTATATAGCAACATTTGTTCTCATAGACAGTGAATGGTTCAATATGGCCACATTTGCTGTATGTGCTCATTCACTCTTTTTCCTTCTCTTTCAACTAAATGTTACAGAAACAGCATCCACTAAACCTTTCAAAGCAAGCAAATTGGCAGAGACACTAGTGCCGTAGGTATGGGTGTGCTTTATGATTTGTAGATGTGGACACCTTGTTTACAACCAAATCTTCATCATGAAATGAAGAAATCCGTTTATATTATGTTCAAACCTTTCCATATTTTGTGAATCATATATATATATATATATATATTATATGAAAATAAGCAGCAAGTACAAATAGAGATTTTATAATTGCTAACTTCTTAATGGCTGATTTTCAATATTCATTGTTTTATTTTTTTTTACAATTAACTTTGTGTTAATCTGTATTTTTATGTTTCATTTGTCAAAGACTCTTGGAAGGAACTTATTGTTTAATTTTATGGCTTTTAATCTTTTAAAAGTCTTCTAGGTTCTCTGGGCTGGAGAGATGGTTCAGAGGTTAAGAGCACTGACTGCTCTTGCAGAGGACCCAGGTTCGATTCCCAGCACCCACATGGCAGCCAAGAACTGTCTTTAACTCCAGTTCCAGGGGAATCTGATGCCCTCTTCTGACCTCCATGGTATTGCATGACAAGGGTGCACCAACCTATATGCAGACAGTACACTCAGACACATAAAAAAATAATAAATAAATTAAAAAATTAAAAAAGTCTTCTAGGCTCTTAAGAAATATAAATAAATTATATAATTCATTCTTGGGACAAGCCCACCCTATAGTAGCAGTAGATTTATGATCCCTCCCTGTGGCAGCAGAAACAGAAGGGGCTCTTGTCTGGCCACCTATTACAGAACATAGGGCCAAGCTTGTCTAGGAGGCAGCTGTGAGCTCCCCTCTGTATCTTATCAAGTCATTTCTCTTCTGCTTCTCCTGTCCAGGTTTGTGGGATGCCATTAAACCACACACCAGTGGTCAGTAATCATCTTTATCCAGGTGACCAACTCTAAGGGCAGATTACCAGATGTGGGGAAGGAAGAAACTTGGCAAGGAAGAAAGAAAACAGCTGTGAGCAAAGATGGTGCTGGTGGTGGCTCTCAGCCAAGTGTGACTCTAGTAAGAAGATGTTTGATTACTACCCCCCACCAGCCAAGGAGGAAGATGAGAAAACTATAGACACCAAAAAAAAAAAAAAAAAAAAGCTACAAGATACATGGCCACAAATAATAAAATACACAATCTGTATGTCTGCTTTAGCAAAAACTTTATTAACAAGAGCAGGGTTTTTCACTGAACAGCAGGCTCTTTGTTTCAGCTACTCTTGCTGACCACCTTTCTCCATCCAGTCTTGCCCTGATTCCGCCTGCCACGTTCTGATTTAAAGGTAGTCTGCCACTCCTGACCAGCATTTCTATGGTCTCCTGGGATCTGAACTCCAGTTGTCAAGCTCAAACAGCAAGAACTTCTTGCCCTGAGCTATCTCCACAATGCCTGCTTACAATTTTTTTCCAAATACTTATAATTTTTCATATATATTTTATGGCTTACTTATGATAGTTCCATTGTTAACAAATACTTTATAGGCTTAAAGGGCTTATTTTTGAGAATTTTGTACATGCATATAGTGTGTTTTGATCAAAATCATCCTCTGTCGCTTTCCCTCTAGTTCCTTGCTGTATTAGTCAGGGTTCTCTAAAGAAACAGAAGCAACAGGACGAATATATAGCTATATACAATTTATTGATTTGCTCACATGACAGAGTTCAAGGAGTCCAACTGTAGCTGCACCACACTGGAAAGGCCGAGAATCCAGGGAACTGCTCAGTCCACAAGGCTGGATGTCTCAGTAGTCCCAATCTAGTGCTGAAGGCCCGAATGGATTCCAGGAGATCTGCCGGTCTCAGTACACACTGGGATCTGAAAGGTTGATCACAGCAGCAAGACAAACTCACCAGATGAGAGAGGCAAGCCGCAGGAGAAAAAGGGACTAGCTCCTTCTGCTGTGGTCTTTTATACTGCCTACCGGCAGAAGGTAACACCCACATTTGGGGGTGGGCAATCAGGGTTGAAGTAGTCCAATCCAAACATCATTTTTCTCTTATTTGTTCCTTAGTCCAGTCAAGTTGACACACAGGATTAACCATCACACTTGCCTACTCACTAACCTCTTTCCTTCCCACCTTTATGTAATATTTTTTATCTCAGTATACCTAGTTCTGCCTCTATGTTCTGAGACCATCTCCTGGAGCATGGGTGGCTTTTCAAGGGACCCAACCCTAAAGAGAACTCTCTCTTTCACCCCCAGCAGCCATATGTTTCCAATAATGATTCAGAGAGGGGTGGGACTTTATGGTCATGTCTGTCATCCATGCTGGGACTTTGGCAGGTTTGATCTTATAAGTCTTATTGCAATTCTTATGCAAACAATCAGTATCATGAGTTCATGTGCAGTCATAACCATCAAATTTTTGCTGCAGATGTCTAATACCTCTGAGTGTTACAATGTTTCTTCTGCTCCCTACTTATTTTATACGATGATCCTTGAGCATTGGGGAGGGGATCTGATATAGATATCCCACTTAAAGTTCAGCATTTCACAGTCTTCTCTGATGAGGGATGAGAGATGTTCTAATCTGTCATATGAAGGCAATAACATAAGTGTCAGTTTAATACTATGTCCACCTAGCAGAATAATAATATTGAGCTCTCTTCAAGAACCTAGGAACTAGGGAGCAATTGGTCTTTGGACAGTTAACAACCATGAGTTGCTTTTATTGTGGAGGCTTTCAAGCCAATCAGAAAGTGGTTGATTACTCTCATAACATCATGGAAATGTCCTGCCAGGGCAGTAATTATTGTATCTCACAGGGTTCACAGCTAAGTAAGATTGCTTATTGCCTTTCTCCCTGGGTAGGAAGCACAGCACCTCTCAGCATTATGAAAGCTAGCGAATAGCGATGAAGTTTCCAAGGCTCTATCAGCTTGATTTCTCCATGTCCTATGACCCAAGTATGTAATATCTTCAGCAATGGAGAATTACTAGCAAGTTCTGTAGGGGAAGCCAAGAACAATGACAATAGTCTGCAGTGTTTGAGTGGTCTATGGAACCCCACTGATGAGTCATTCACAAAGAAGTGATCCATAACTGACACTGGGTTTTTGACTTGGCAGCCTAATGGTGGCTGGATGAGGACTGTTTCCATGTTATAAGGTAATTCACACACACACACACACACACACACACACACACACACGTGTGTGTGTGTGTGTGTATGTATGGAGGTTGATATAGTAGTTTTCCATATGACACTTTTCAAGGTGTTTAGAGTATGTTATCTCTCCCTATACTTCTTCCTTTGGATTTTACTCATATTACCCAGCTAATTAGATTCTTTTTAACATTTTTGTTGAAGTTTTGTGCAATTCCTACAACATTTCTCAGTCCAGTTTAGACTCATTCCCCTTTCCATTCCCCCAAACCCCACCTAGTTCATGCGTCTTGCCATACATGTCTTGCATCATTTTTTCAGTCTTTTAAAATTTTTCTTTTTAATGCAGAGGTTTATTGTTTGGGGCAGAAGTTTACTGTTTCAGTCAGTCCTTTGACCCAGTTCTTTTGTTGGCTTTCCCTACAATTTATATTGCTCCAAAATATGCATATATATTCTTCACACGTATAACAAAACTATGATATCTGAAAGTAAACTGTATGTTAATTCCAAAATAATGTTAAGGAATTCACATTTCCCCTTTAATTTTATATTACTGTAAAGTTTGCATACATACCCTCCCCCATATGTTTATTGCAGCTCTCTTCACAGTAGTGAAGAGCTGGAAACAATCCAAATGCCCCTCAAATGATGAGCAGATAACCAAAAAATGTGGTACATCTACACAATATAGTTCTATGCAGCAGTAAAGAAAGATGACATCATGAACTTTACAGGTAAATAGATGGAACTTGAAGCCATTATGCTAAGTGAAGTAACACCCCCCCAAAAAATCCCTCATATGTGGATGCTATCACCAATTCCCCTAATTGAAAGGCAAGCTGAGCAATGTTATTGTTATATTTCTTTCTATCTGAAAGCAACTTTGATGTTATAATGTGAATCTCTTAATGAGCCCTAGAATTAACTTACCACTTACTTTCAGACATGGTAATTAATGTATATAGGTGGAGGGTATATAGTCATATTTTAGAGTAATATAAAATTAAGGGGAAATGTGAATTCCTAAATATATTTCGGGGTTAATATACAGTTTATTCCTGGAGTACATAATTCTGGTACATATATGACATTTACATAGGCATATTTTGGAGCAATACAAATGGGAGGGAACAACAACAACATAAGGACTGGATCAAAGAACAGACTGATACAGTTAAAATCTGCTCAAAATAAAAATTCTCTGCAGGGACAACCTTTAAAAAATAAAGATGGCTGAGAAACATCTTAAAAAGTGTTCAGCATCCTTAAGAATTAAGCAAATGCAAATTAAAACCACTTTAAGATATCATCTCACTCAGATAATACTGGTTAAGATCAAGAAAACAAAAGACATCAAATGCTGGATATGTTGTAGGGAAAGGGGAACACTCATCCACTGCTGGTGGGAATGTAAACTCATACAACCACCATGAAAAGCAGTGTGAAGAACCCTTAAAAGACTCAAAAGCAAAAGACTCAAAATGAGCCTACTATTTGACCCAGTCATACCACTCTGGTGTATATTCCCACAATTCTCATCCTACCACAAAGATATATGCACGTCGATGTTTATTGGAACTCTCTTTACAATAGGGAAGAGCTGGAATCTACCCAAGTGCCCCTCAACCAATGAGCTAATAGAGAGAATGTGGTACATCTACACAATGGAGTTCTACGCAGCAGTAGAAAGAGATGACATCATGAACTTTGCAAGTAAATTAGATTGTTCTTATTCCACTCTACCCATTTTCTGCTTTACATCACCAGTGTGCTATTCATTTTCCCTCCAAATGCCCCTCATGTTCAAGTATGCCTTACTAGTTTCCTGAGTTCTATGGTAACTCAAATTTTGACACACATATCCCAAGTTTCAGATATAGGATCCGTAAATGATGGAGAACATCATGTGTTTTTCTTCTGGGTTTGGGTCATTTCACTTACAATGAATATGCAATTCTACCCACTTAATTGTTTTAATCAGGTAAATTTCTGTTGAATGATTAAAGGACCAAGACCAAAAGTGAATTTATAAAAGGAAGAGTTTACTTGAGTCCGGGGGGTTAGAATCAATAACTACAGGGAAGACAGGGAAGCAGAGGTGACTGGAGCAGAAAGCCCAGGGATCACATCTTCCATCAGGCACAAGACGAAAACGACTGGAGATCTAGCAGTACTTAACAACTCTGAAGGAATACCCCCAGTCACCTTTTTCCTTCTACAAGGCAGCACCTCCTAAAACCTCCCTAAAGAGCAGTACCACCTGGGAAAAATTTCCAAATACTTGGAGCTAATGGGGGCCAATCTCATTGAAACCATCACACAAGTGAAGTTTGTAATTAAAATTTTCTTTCCAGCTGAATAATATCCCATTGCATACATGTTCCACATTTTCATTATCTATTCATCAATTGCTGAGTATCTAGGGTATTTCCATTTCCTGGGTTTTGGAAATAAGCAGAAATGCAGACGGGTGAACATGCATCTTTGTAGTAGGATATAGAGTCCTTTGAATGATATGATATTTTAACTTAGAGAGACTTTTTTTATAGCCAAATATTGTCTGATCTGTCAAGAGATTCATTGGACTAGATAATGTTTTTTTTGAGATTCTCTTAGGTAACATATTCTACAAAAACTCATCATTAAGTCAGGCTTCTTGTTGGTTCATTTATTCTGAAGTTCCATCTATTGTTAGGGACATAATCATTTAGAATTATTGTACCTACCTTTAAAATCTCTACATAATTTAGGATTATCTTCATTATTCATTATAACACTATTTATTTTGAAATTCTGTGAGTTTTGATATTATATGGCCAATACAGCCTTTTGTTAGGGTAAGTGTTATATGCACTATGAATTAGTTTACTTTTAAATGATTTGAGCCTTTGTATTCAGAATGAAGTTTATGTAGACACATTTAGCTAAAGCTTGCTTTTCTAAAGTCCCTCCAAATGTTTACTGCATTTCACTTGCATGTATTTGTTTAGACCAGGACCCAGGTTCAATTCTCAGCATCCACATGGCAGCTAAGAACTGTCTTTAATTCCAGTTCCAGGGGAATGCAATGCCCTTTTCTGACCTCTGTTGCATTGCATGACACGGGTGCACCAACCTACATGCAGACTCATACACATAAAAAATAATGAAATAAATTAAAAAAAGATTAAAATAAATAAATAAATTTTTAAAATATTTTAAAAAATAAGATCACTGAGAGCATATTTAATCTGCAATCCCCATACTCTGTTTTATTCCTACCATCTTCATCTTTTCTTTACCCTTTACTTCTCTTTTTCTGGTTGTCAGTCCTTCTATTTTATCTCCTTTTGGCATATTAACTGTACTTGCTTGTATTGATTCCTTGACTCTTTATAGTATTCTAACTAACAATGTACTTTCTAAACACTTTATTTTTTTATGCAGTTAAGTATGATCAGACTTTGGTCTTCTGGACTTTTGGAGGTTGCTCTTCCTGACTTTCATGACATTTTGTGTTTTAGTTTTGCCTCTATGTATTAATGAACTCTGATTTTTTTATTTTAAATTTTTTAATTTACATTTATTTACTTTATGTGTATGATTGTTGTGAATGAATGTATATAAGTACACCCATGTCCACAAAGGACAGGAGAGGGCATCAGAATCCCTGGAACCTAAGTTACAGATGGTTGTTACCTGCCATCTGGGTGCTGGGATACAATCTTAGGTCTTCTACAAGAGTATACAGTGCTCTGAACTGGTGAGCCATCTTTCCAGTCCCATAGATTTTAATTTTTTTGAATAAATATCATTAATTATTAGACGGATAATTGTATAGGTACTATGTACCATTTCTCAAATTCCTCATATCTTATGCTGATCCATATTTCCAAAGCATATCACTTTATTTAGCTTTTATTTTACTTATTATTGATGTTGCTGTGGACGGAAGCCAGGGCCTAGCACACACCTGGAAAGAGCTATAAATTGAGCCATAGCCTCCTTCTTCCATTCAAAATCCTATTCTGTTTAAATATTGCTTAATAATAGCTTTAATCCAGCTCTTTGTGATAAATTTTGTGAATACTCCTTTGTTTTAAAAGTCTCTATTTGACTTGGATCTTATAAACATTATACTGCATAAAGAATTGACAGATTTTTCTTCTAGTACTTTAAAGATGTTGCTTCTTTTTAATCTGGAAGTTATTGCTGTGGTAAAAGCTTGGCTCATAGCCTTATTTTTTATTTCATACTGAATCATGTTATCCCCCCACCTCCCCAAATTGGTTTTAAAGTTGTGCGATGAGAGTTATTTACCCATTTGTCTCAGTGGATTCAATTTCTTTGAAAAACTAATTTATTCATACTCTTTAAAACAAATTTTATTATTTTTATTTTGTGTACGAGTATTGCTTGCATGTATGTAAATGCACCTATGTCATGCAGTGCCTTTGGGAAGCAGAAGAAAGAATAGGATTCCCTGAGAGAATGGACAGTTGTTAGCTGCCATGTAGGTGTTGGTAATTGAACCCAGGTCCTCTGGAAGAACAAGTATTCTTATCCACTGAGCCATCTCTCCAGGACACTTGTGGTTGTTTGAATGAGTCTCCCCCATAGGATTTAAGTATTCAGACATTTTGTCTCAAGTTGGTGGCACTGTTCTTGGAGGTCTTAGAAGGTGTGGCCATGCTAGAGGAAGTATGTCACTAGGAGCAGGCTTAGTGAGTTTAACAAGCCACGTGGTCTCCAGTTGTGCTCTCTCTCTACTTCCTGTACTCTTTGTGAGATGTGACCCTCGGTTTGATGCTCCAGCTCCAGCTGCCATGCCTCCTGCCACAATGGACTCTAATTCCCTGGAACTGTCAATCTTAAGCTCAAATAAACTCTTCCTTTTATAAGTTCCTTTGGTCATTTTGTTTTATCACAGCAACAGAAAAGCGACTAATACAACCCTTGATTCATTCTTTTTTCATTTTACATCTATTTAGTTAGATAGTTAACTTGAGACAGAATCTCATGTGTCACAGGTTGCCCTCACATTAGCTATGTAACCAAGAATAATCATGGCCTTCTAGCTCCAATGAATGTCTTTTTTTTATTGATGTTTTGTGTATTTCAGACATCATTTTTCAATTCAGTTCAGGTATATTCCCCTTTCCCTCCCCCCCACCCCACCCCAGATCATGCATTCTGCCATAACTGTCCTGCATCTTTCTCTCAGTCTTTTTTTTTATGCTTAGGAATTCACATTTTCCTCCATTAATTTTATATTACTCTAAAATATGGGTGCCCCTACCCATATACAGTAATTACAGAATCTGAAAATAATTGGTGGGTGGATTCCAGGGCATGTTGAGAAATTCATATTATAACAAGGTAGTTGTTTTCAGATAAACAGAAATATAATGATAATGTTATTCAGCTTGCCTTTCATCTGGGGGATTTGGTGTTGGCATCCACAAATGAGGGAAACCATTCTGTTTGTCTTTATGGAACTGTGTCACCTCACTCAGCATAATGGCTTTGAGCTCCATCCACTTACCTGAAAAGTTCATAATGCCATCTTTCTTTACTACTGAATAGTACTCCATTGTGTAGATGTACCATATTTTAGTCATCCACTTGTCTGTTGAGGGGCATTCGGGTTGGTTCCAGCTCTTTGCTATTGTGAAGAGAGCTGCAATAATCATGGATGTGCATGTATCTTTCCGGTAGGTTGAGTCTTTGGGGTATATACCCAGAATTGGTATGACTGGGTCAGGTGGTAGTCTCATTCTGAGTCTTTTAAGGGTTCTCCACACTGCTTTCCATAGTGGTTGTACAAGTTTACATTCCCAACAGCAGTGGATGAGTGTTCCACTTTCCCCACAACCCCTCCAGCGTCTGTTGTCTTTTGTTTTCTTGATCTTAGCTAGCCGTATTCGAGTGAGATGATATCTGAGAGTGGTTTTAATTTACATTTCCCTCATTATTAATGGTTCTGAACCCTTTTTGTTTGTTTGTTTTGGTTCTGAACACTTTTTAAGATGTTTCTCAGCCATCTTCAATTCCTCACTGATGACGTCTTGTGATTGTTGCTTTTTTCTTTATGTCTTTCACTGTTACCTATTTCTGGAATTATTATATTGGGAATTGTGGAAAGGTGCTGAGGCCTAGATTACCAAGACTGCCAGAGCCAAACTTTGTCCCCAAAATCTTCGTTAATATGTGCTATTCAGGTAATTAACATTTTAAGATTATCTATCTATCTGCTTGAAGGATGATAATATTTATAGTGAGAATTTTCTTCTCTAATTACTGGAGATATTTAACTATCATGGATCTCTGTTTTCAATGTCCTATACCAAGACTGTTTTGCCAATTTTTAAAATGAAAATATTTTATTTATTATTTTTATTTTACATGCAAGAATGCATTGCCTACATATATGTAAGTCCACCTGTGTCACACAATGCCAATGGAAGCCAGAAAATGATGTCTGATCCCCTGGAACTTGAGTTGCAGATGGTTGGTAGATGCCACATTGTTGCTAGGAACCAAACCTGAGTTTTTTTCCAGAGCAGCCAGTGATCTTAATCACTGAACCCTCTCTCCAGCCAGGAAAGTGAATTTTGAGAAAAGGCAAGGACCTCTAGTACTCACAAATGACTGGAATGCTATTCATAGCTCCCAACCATAGGGGCCAGTGCTTAGTGGCTTCATAATTGTGGGTTAGACCAACCACTATGTTGTGGGTTGTTACTTTCTTCACCTAGTGCAGGGCTGTTAACTCTTGATAACAGGGATTTGTATCATATTGACATCTAGTTCTTCTAGCTGATATTGTTAAAAGATATCCTTTGAACATGTTACTTTTTTCAATTTTTTAAAAGTATAAAATATCTACTATTAGTAATCATATGAAAACTTCATTTTATTAAATAGCACTAGGCCTTTTCCATTTCATTCTCTCAGACTAGACACATTTAACCAAAAGCCAAAGAAGAGAAAATACATTTGGGAAAATGGACTTTCCTAACAAACTTTCCCTTTAATTATAGTTGGCCCACTCTGTTAATTGTCAGTTTCTTGTTAAACATCTGAAACACAAAGAACAATTATTTCAGTTTTATAGAATTAAATAAAGATCTATTCATTGTGGTTTTGATTACCTGAAAAAGTTAAGAAATTGAGACACTTGGGCTAGAGATGATGTTATTGTTCGAGTTCAGATCACAGTTGTTTGCATTCATCTTTAAACCAGAAAATTCATTAAAAATTGGATATTTGGGGAGACTATTTCAGTGTAGTTATTCATGGAAGTTTTATTTCTCAATTGCTTTTAATTTTCCACTCGGAAGATGACTAGTCTGGGTAAAAATTTATTTTAAAGACTGTCCTCTGAATACCATATCGAAAAAATAATCCAATTAACTTGCATAAATTACAGGGCTCTGAGGCAATCCTTCATTTTCAGAGGAGACTATAAAAACAAAATTAATTAATAATGAAAAAAGTAATCACACAGAATTCATTTTTAGTTGTTACAGATTTACTTCCTATTACCAGCATAATCTCCCACAGTGTGCTCACATTTCTTTGCTGCAGATTATTTCAAGAATTTCCCTGTTAAACTTACTTCCAACAGTGTGAATGCTGGACATTTATGTTTTTTTTTTTTTTATTAACACAATTTCTAAAGCATTTATGCATTGCTCCAGTTCATCCCAAAGAAGCTGTGATATTTTGAATAGATTATGTTTTAAAATTAGAAGAAAATTATTATTGATTATGAGAAGCACCAATTAAAACTTTTGGAAAAATATTAGATTAAGAAGTATTTTATTTTTATTTTTTATTATTTATTTTATTTTATTTTTTTATTATTTATTTTTGTATGTGTATGAATGTATTGTCTGCATGCAGGTCTGTGCACCCGTATCGTGCAATGCCGCGGAGGTCAGAAGAGGGTCTCGGATTCCCCTGGAACTGGAGTTCTCCTGGAATTGGAGTTACAGACGGTTCTTAGCCGCCATGTGGGTGCTGGGGATCGAACCCGGGTCCTCTGCAAGAGCGTCGGTGCTCTTAACCGCTAGGCTATCTCTCCAGCCCCTATACATTTCAGACACATTTTCAGTCAGTTTAGGCATATTCCCCTTTCCTTTCACCCGACCCCACCCCACCACACCACACCCCTGATCATGCATTCTGACATAAATGTCCTGCATCTTTCTCTCAGACTTTTTTTTTTAATTTTTATTTATTTTTTATGTGTATGAATGTACTGTCTGCATGTAGGTCTGTGCACTCATGTCGTGCAATGCTGCACAGGTCAGACGAGGGCATCGGATTCCCCTGGAACTGGAGTCAGAGACGGTTCTCAGCTTCCATGTGGGTGCTGGCGATCGAACCCGGGTCCTCTGCAAGAGCAGACGGTGCTCTTAACTGCTAGGCCATCTCTCCAGTCCAATCTCTCAGTCTTTTTTTTAATGCTTAGTAATTCACATTTTCCTCCATTAATTTTATATTACTGTAAATATGGAACTACTCTCCACCCATCTACAGTAATTCACGAGTCTAAAAATTGGTGGATGGATTCTAGAGCCTTGAGAGATTCACTATTATAACCACATGGTTGCTTTCAGATAACAGAAATATAACCATAATGTACTTCAGCTTGCC
>VZQC01008120.1:933130-951560 GCA_009823505.1 Rhizomys pruinosus
TTTGTTTCCCGTCTGGTGTTGTGGCGTGTGCCCTTTTTTCCTCCTCCCCCCCGGCGTCTGTTGTCTTTTTTTTTTTTTTTTATCTTAGCTAGACATATCGGAGTGAGAGATGATATCTGAGAATGGTTTTAATTTGCATTTCTTTAATTATTAATGATGTTGAATACTTTTAAGATGTTTCTCAGCCATCTTCCAATCCTCACTAGTGAAGTCTCTGTTCAGTTCTTTACTTTACCTTTTGAGTAGGTCATTTGAGTCTTACTTTTTTTTTTTTTTTTTTGATTAGTTTATGTATTCTTGACGTTAATGCTCTGTCAGATGCATCACTGGTAAAGATTTCCTCCCACTCTGTGGGTTTTCTCTTCACTTCCTTGATTGTTTCTTTTGCTGTACAGAAGCTTTTGAGTTTTATGAGGTCCCATTTGTCGACTGTTAACCTTACTTCCTGTGCAGCTGCTGTCTGATTTAGAAAGTCTTTCCATACGCCTATGTCTTGTAGGTTGTTGCCAACTTTTTCTTCTATCACCTTCAGGCTTTCAGGCTTCACGTTGAGATCTTTGATCCACTTGGAGCTGATTTTTGTACAGGGTGAGAGGTAGGGGTTTAATTTTGTTCTTCTGCAAATGATGATCCCATTTTGCCAGCACCATTTTCTGAAGATGTTCTTCCTCCGTTGAGTGTTTTTGGCCCCTTTGAAGAAGTATTTTATTTTGTAAAACATAATATTTTATTAATTCTTTGAGAATTAGATATTTCATACTTGTTTACAATGTATTTTGATCATATTCACTCCCTGGCCTTCCCCTAACTCCTGGATCCACCTTTGACTCTCACAACCTTTTTCAACTTCATATATTCTTTTACATTTTTTTGCGGTTCTTAGCCTCAGCCTTTAACGGCTGAGCTATCCCCACATTGAGTCCAATTTGTGATATCCACAGATTGGTATGGAACCATTCACTGGACCATGGTATACTTATTTGGGAATAAACCTCTAAAGAAAAGTAACTTTTCCTCCCTTAGCACAATCAACTGTCAATAACTCATTACTCTTAGTAGCATAGGTGTAATGCATCTGGAGCTCCTCATGTAGAAAATGTTGACTGGTTTGATCTGTGGAATTCTCATCTAAACAACCACAGTGCTTGTAACTTTATGACTGCATCAGTCATGTAATCCCAAGTACAGAAGACACTTGTTTCTTCCCAATATCTGACATATTCAGTCTTTCTGATATTGAACATATTAGTTGCAGTCTCAATTTAAGGGTTCAAAATATGCTCAGGGCATTTCATTGAGAAAGACTTCATTATGAGAAATCAAGAAAAATTAGTCCTTTGGTGAACTCAAATGGCTTCCATGAAATAAAAAGCTAATGATATAGGTTTAGATAATTACATAATCAAATATTGCAACCCGTGTCACTGTAATTTTAATATGTGAATTACATTACAAATATTCTATAGTACTTAGATAATAAATAATAATGATTTTTATCAATTAAATGAGAAAGCATTAAAATAACTAAGATATAATTTGTGACATTGTTGAAAATAACATGTGAGCTGTGCAAAGGTATCCTTTTTATATGAGATTGATTTTCTCGGTTTAGTAACAATTCTATATTCTATCTTTGTGAATTACATAAAACTTTATGAGATATCATATAGTAGCAATGACAGCCAATAAAATATTTATAGACTATACACAAAAGCAGAAAATACATCATGAAATACAAAAGGAGGCAGTAGGAGAAGAAATGAGTCTCAAAACCTTCAAGTATATTTTTCTATGATAATCCTGGTGTGTTAGGAAGTACATGAAGCTGTGTGCTCACATGTCCATGAACCAGGAGACAGAATGGAATGTCAGTGCTCTGCTGGATTTCTCCATTTACTATTTCACTGTGGCTTGGTGTTAGTAATATTCAGTTTGGGTCTTGCCTTTTCAGTTAATCATTTCTGTACTCACCCTCATTGACATGCCCAAAAGTTGTAGCTTATGGGCCGGGTATGGTGAGAAATGCCTTTAATCCCAGCACTTAGGCGGTAGAGGGAGGGTGTTGGATCTCTGTGAGTTCATAGCCAGCCTGGTCTACATAGCGAGCTCCAGGACAGCTGGGACTAAAGAGAGACCCTGTCTCAAAAAGAACAAAAACAAAAAAGATTTTTCCAGGTGTTTCCTTTTTAATAATTCAATTTAATGTGTGCACGCGCATGCATGCACGTGTGTGTGTGCGTGTGTGTGTGTCCAAGTCACATCAGGCATATTGAGGTAAGTAGTCATTTTTCTCCTTCCACCACGGGGTCATAGAGATTGAACTCTGATTGTGAGACTTGACAGTAGGCACCTTGACCCACTGAGCTGTCAGAACCCCTTATGTTCTTCTTAAAACATTCCATTTTTCAATCTTAATTATCATAGTCTACCTCTTTCCAATGTGATATGCAGACATCACTTTAACCCATATCATTCAATGTGCATTAGTTTACCACAAAAAATCCATGTTTAACAGTTACGTCAGTACTCAAAAGTCTAAATCCAAACTCTATTGTGACTCAAGGAAACCTCTTAGTTATAAATGACTTTAAAAAATTCATTACATATTTCCCATATACAATATTACAGTGTGATGTTTTCCATTTTAAGAAGGGGCACTGCCGGGCATGATGGTGCACACCTTTAAATCCAGCACTCAGGAGGCAGAGGCAGGCGGATCTCTGTGAGTTCAAGGCCCGCCTGGTCTACAGTGAGCTCCAGACCAGCTGGGACTAAAGGGAGACCCTGTCTCAAAAAAAAAAAAAAAAAAAAAAAAAAAAGAGTGGGGGCACATAGCAAGAAAGACCATATCAAAAAAGACTGAAACCTAGAAAAGAAAAAAGGGCACCCTATATCTGTAGGTCTAGTGTCTGCTGCTCTTAGTGACACTACCTGGGCTCTATGGGATAGGTAGTTCTGTCCCTACAGCCATGCTACCTGTAACACAAATGGCTGTTTTTTTTTTGACTAGTTCCACTTGATGCCTGAGGTTTTTCTTGGTATATGTGGTATATTTTCCCCACTGCTGGAATCTGTAATACCATTGTATGATCTGGTTTTTGAGTTTTATGCAGGGAGTCTGACTCCACTACCTGTTGTCTGTCGTAGAAAGATTTTTGGAAACTTGATTCAAGCTGCTTGTGTACGTGTTAGTGAATTAAGAAACACAGAGAAGGGAATGCTTGATTTCTGTTCTGGTTTTTGTTATTTCTTCCTGTCTGCCAGGTTTAGTATTTATGTGTTGCTGCCTCTCAAGCGTTTTCATTGCAATGATGTCATTTATTTGTGATCTTTCTGTTTTCTTAATGTAGGCACTTAGGGCTATGGATTTTCCTTTCAGGACTGCTTTTAAGGTGTCTCATATGTTTTGTTGTGTTGTATCATCTCTTTCATTTAGTGTCAGCAATACTTTTATTTCTTTATTTCCCTTTTGATCCATTCATTATTCAGTAAAGTGTTGTTTAGCCTCCATGTGTTCTTGTAGCTAGCAGGGCTCTTTCTGGTGTTGATATTAAGCTTTATTGCAGCGTGTTCTGATAAGATGCATGAAACTATTTCATTTTTTTGGTATTTGCTGAGGTTTGCTTTGTCTTCCAGTATATGGTTGATTTGGGGGAAAGTTCCATGGGGTGCTGAGTAGAAAGTATATTCTTTGTTGTTTGGGTGGAATTTTCAGTAGACGTTTCTTAGGTCTATTTGGTGTATCATATTGTTCAGTTCAGATGTCTCTGTTTATTCTTTGTCCTGTTGACCTGTCCACTTGGCTTAGTGGGGTATTGAAGTCTCCCAGTATTAGTGTGATGGTATTAATCTGTGTCTTGAAATCCTTCAGGATTGTGTTTATGAAGTTTTGTGCACCAGCGTTTAGTGCATATATATTTATGATTGTGAGATCCTCATACTTTATTGATCTTTTGAAAAGGATGTAGTGACCCTCTTCATCTTTTCTGATTAGTTTTACTTTGATATCTATTTTGTCTGATAGTAAAGAAGCACGGGCTGGAGAGATGCCTAGCGGTTGGGAGTGCCAACTGCTCTTGCAGAGGACCCAGGTTCAATCCCCGGCACCCACATGGCGGCTAAGAGCCGTCTGTAACTCCAATTCCAGGAGAACTCCAGTTCCAGGGGAATACAAGACCCTCTTCTGGCCTCCGAGGCATTGCACTACATGGGTGCACAGATCTACATGCAGACAGTACACTCATACACATACAAAAATAAATAAAATTGAAAAAAAAGAAGCAAATCTTGCTTTCTTTTATGATACTATTTCCTTGAAATATTTATTTCCATCTTTTATCCTTAAGATGGTTCCTGTCCTTGAAGGTGAGGTGTGTTTCTTGTAGACAACAGAAAGATAGATTTAGTTCCTTAATATATTATCTGAGTCTGCGTCTCTTGATTGGGGAGTTTAGACCATTAATGTTTAGGATTAATAGTAAGAGATGTATATTGCTTCCCTTCAGTTTATTTTCTGTTTGCATTTTTATATTTATATTTCTGTGTTTATACCTTCATTGATCACTCTCTCTTGCTGCTTGTTGATAGCTGCTCCTTTGTTCTGTCCTCTGAACTTCTTCAAGTATTTTCTGGAGGGTTGGTCTTCTAGACATATATTCTTTCATCATGTTTATGCCATGTGATATTTTCCTTTCTCCTTTGATTATAATTGACATTTTTTTTTTTTTTTTTTTTTTTTTTTTGGTCTTTTCGAGACAGGGTCTCCTTGTAGCCCCAGCTGTCCTGGAACTCGCTCTGTAGATCAGGCCGGCCTTGAACTCACAAAGATCCGCCTGCCTCTGCCTCCCAAGTGCTAGGATTAAAGGCGTGCGCCACCATGCCCGGCTTATAATTGACATTTTTATTTGGTAGAGTAACCTGGGTTAGCATCTGTAATCATTAGTAATAGAAACACTTTGGTCCACGATCTGGCTTTCATCATTTGCATTGAGAAGTCAGCTGTAATTCTGATGGGGTTTCCTTTATATATAACTTGTTGTTTTTCTCTTTTGCCTTTCAGTATTCTGTCTTTGTTTTGAGCATCTAGAGTTTTGATTATAATATGGATGAGGAGTTTCTGTTCTGATCTTGTGTATTTGGTGTTCTTTGTGCTTCTTGTATTTGTATGGGTGTGTCTTTTTTCAGTTTGGGGAAATTTTCTTGTATAATTCTATTGAAGAACTGGTCTATACAATTATTCTAAGATTCTTCTCCTGCCTCTATACCTATGATGCAAAGGTTTGGTCCCTTCATGGTGACCCATATTTCCTGGTTATTCCACTCCTGTGTATTTTTTAACTTTTCATAGTCTTTGCTTGAGCTCTTCAGTTCTTCCACCTTATCTTCTAGGGTTGATATTCTATTTTCTTTTTTTTTGTGTGTGTGTGTTTTTGAGACAGGGTCTCCCTGGACCTCTGGCTGTCCTGGAACTTACTCTGTAGACCAGGCTGGCCTTGAAGTCACAGAGATTTGTCTGCCTCTTCCTCTCAAAGTGCTAGAATTAAAGGTGTGTGCCACCACACTTGACCTGATATTCTATTTTCTGCTTATCCATTCCGTTAATGAGGATTTCTCTTGCCCTTTCCTGTTAACTGGATGAGTGTTCGTTTTCCTTTTTCATTTCAGCCTGAGATTCCTTTAGTGCTTCCATTTCCTTCTGGAGTTGTCCATTGTCTTCTTTTAGTTTTTTGGTTTCCTCTTTCATTTCAGCCTGAGATGAATCAATATAGTAAAAATGACCATGCTGCCCAAAGTAATATATAGATTTAATAGAATTCCAATTAGAATCCCCATGAGCTTCTTCACAGACCTAGAAAAAAATCCAGTGCAATAAAGCTCAATATGAACACCAGAATAACCCCGACTAGCTACAAGAACACATAGAAACTAAACAACACAATCCTGAATAATGAATGGTTCAGGGAAGAAATAAAGTATAAAATAAAAGTATTCATGGAAGTAAATGAAGAAGATAATAGAACACAAAAAAATCCTAAGAAGGAATTTTATAGCTCTAATTCCCCACATTAAAAAAAAAACAGAAAGGGAAAATAAATTGTATAACACTATAGCTAAAAACACTTGAGGGACAACAAGAAATGGACCATAAATCCAACAGTCAGGAAGAAGCAGAGATCAATGAAATAGAAACAAAGAAAACAATACAAAAAATCAATGAATCCCAAAGTTGCTTCTTTGAAAGAATAAGAATAAACAAGATAGACAGACCTCTAGACCAAACAGAAGAAAGAAAGTGCAACTCCAAATTAATAGTATTCATGATGAAAAGGGAAACATCACAACAGATAAAGAAGATTCAGACAATCATACAAGAATACTTCAAAAACTTATACTCTATTAAGTTTGAAATCCTAAGAGAAATGGATGAATATCTGAAATCTTGAGAAACAACAAAGCTTAACCAAAAAGAGATTGACAATTTAAACAGATCAATAACATCTGAAGAAATTGAAAACATAATGAAAACCTCCCAACTAAAAAAAACCCAGGCCCAGATGTTTTCCTAAAAGGATTCTATAAAACATGTACAGAGGTCTTACAGCCACTGCAATCAAACTATTCAGAAGCATACAAACAGAGGAAAATCTCTCAAATACTTGTATGAAGCCAGCACCACTCTAATATTAAAACCAGGCAAAGACACCACCCAAAAAAACTATAGAGCCAACTCACTAATGAACACAGATACAAAAATTCTAAACAAGTTACTTGCAAATCGCATATAGACCCACATAAAAAAGATCATCCATCATGGCCCAGTTGGATTCATACCAGAGATGCAGAGAAGTTCAACATATGTAAATCAATAAATATCATAAAACACATAGATGGAATGAAAGACAAAAACCACACAATGTTCTCAAATGATAGAGAGAAAGCCTTTGACAAAATACAGCATCCCTTCATGTTTAAAGTACTAGAGGAATTAGACTGGAGGGAACATTCCTCAATGTTATCAAAGCCATATACAACAAACCTGCAGCCAACATAATCCTAAATGAAGAAAAATTAGAACCATTCCCCTTAAAGCTGGTAACCTAGTAAAGCTACCCCTATCAACACTCCTCTTCAATATAGTGCTTGAAATGATTGCTAGGGGAATAAGGCAAGAAAAGGAAATTAAAGAAGTACTAATTGGAAAAGAGGAAGTCAAACTATATTTTGCAGATGACATGATAGTTTTCCTGAGAGATGCTAAAAACTCCACCAGAAAACTCCTAGAAACAATTAAGAGTTTTGGTAAAGTGGCAGAATACAAATTTAACCTAGAAAAATCAGTAGCCTTTCTTTACACCAACAACAAGCAACAGAAGAAGGAATATAAGGATACATTCCCACAACACAATAGCCTCAAAAAAATAAATAAAATGTCTTAGGAAAAAACTACCTAAAGACATCAATGATCTCTACAACAAACATTTTAAACCCCTGAAGAAGGAGATTGAAGAAAACATCAAAAGATGGAGAAACTTCCCATGCACATGGATTGGATAAATTAATATAGTAAAAATGTTTATTCTACCAAAATTAATATACGGATTGTATAGAATCTCAATTAAAAATCCCCACACATTTCTTCACAGAATTGGGAAAAAAATCTTTCAATTCATATGGAAAAACAAAAGACCCTGAAGAGCTAAAACAGCCCTGAGTGAAAAATGCAATACAGGGGGATCACCTTACAGGACTTCAAGCTATATTACAAGGCTATAGTCATAAAGACAGCCTGGTACTGTCACAAAAACAGACTCATTGACCAATGGAACAAAATTGAAGATCCAAACTTGAGCTCATTAAATTTCAGCCACCTCATATTCCATAAAGGGGCCATAAAACCTCACTGCAGGAAAAATATTATCTTAAGCAAATGGTGGTGGACAAACTGGATCACCATATGTAGAAGAACAAAATTAAGCCCTTACCACTTACTCTGTATAAAAATCAACTCCAAATTGATCAAAGACCTAAACGTGAAGCCCTAAACTCTGAATGTGACAGAAGAAAAAGTAGGCAACAACCTACTTAGGTATAGGGAAAGACTTTCTAATTTGGACAGTAGCTGCTCAGGAAATAAGGTTGACAGTTGACAAGTGGGACCTCATTAAACTCAAAAGCTTCTGTACAGCCAAAGAAGCAATCAGGTAAATGAAGACAAAACCCACAGAGTGGTAGGAATCCTTCGCCTGTGATACCTCTGACAGAACATTAACTTCCAGAATATATAAACTGCTCAAAAACCAAAGAAGAAAACAAATGACTCACTCAAAGGATGGAGTAAAGAGCTGAACAGAGACTTCACCAGTGAGGAAGTAAGGATAGCTGAAAAACATCTCAAAAAGTGTTCAACGTCCTAAATAATTAAGGAAATGTAAACTAAATCCACTCTAAGATATCATTTCACTCTGATAAGACTGGCTAAAACAGGGTCTGGAAAGATAGCCTAGTGGTTAAGAGCGCCAACTGCTCTTGCAGAGGACCTGGGTTCGATCCCCAGCATCCACATGGTGGCTGAGAACCGTCTGTAACTCCAATTCTGGGAGAACTCCAGTTCCAGGGGAATCCGAGACCCTCTTCTGACCTCTGCAGCATTGCAGGACATGGGTGCACAGACTTACATGCAGACAGTACATTCATACACATACAAACATAAATAAAATTAAAATTAAAAAAAACTGGCTAAAACAAAAGACACCAAATACTGGAGAAGTTTTGGGGCAAGTGGAACACTAGCCCACTGCTGGTGGGAATGTAAATTCATACAACCACTGTGGAAACCAGCATGTAGAGCCCTTAAAAGACTCAAAATGAGCCTACCACCTGATGCAGTATATACCCACAAGACTCATCTTACTGCAAAGATACATGCAAATCTATGTTTATTTCAGCCCTCTTCACAATAGCAAGAAGTTGGAAGCAACCCAGGTGTTCCTCAACTGTATAGTGGATAATAAAAATGTGGTACCTCTACACAGTGGAATTCTATGTAGTAGTAAAGAAAGATGACATCATGAACATTACAGATAAATGGGTGGAACTCGAAGCTGTTATGCTAAGTGAAGTAACACAATCCCAAAGAAACATACTGGGAATGATTTCCCTCATTTGTGGATGCTAGTACCAAATTTCCCAATTGAAAGAAGCTGAACAATGTCTTTTTCTATCTGAAAGCAACTGTGATGTTATAAGGTAGATCACTTAATGAGTCCTGGAATTAACTTATCACATACTTTCAGATGTGGTAATTAATATACATGGGTGGAAAGTATATATATGCATATTTTAGAGTAATATAAAATTAAAGGAAAAAATGTGAACTCCTACACATATATTGGATTGGAGTTAACATACAGTTTATTACTGGAGGACATAATTCTGGTACATATATGATATTTATATAGACATATTTTGAAGCAATTCAATTGGGAGGGAACCACAACAGCATAAGAACTGGGTCAAAGAATGGACTGATATAGTTATATTCTGCCCCAAACAATAAACTTTTACAGAGAAAACCTTTAAAAAGACTGAGAGAAAGATTCAGGACATGTGTGGCAGAATGCATGATCTGGGGTTTGGTGGGGGGAAGGGAAAAGGGAATGTGTCTAAATTGAACTGAAAAATGGTGTCTGAAATACACAAAATGTCAATAAAAGTTTTATGAAAAAAAAAAGACCGATAGAGTTTGATGGAGATTTCTTATTTGCTTTTCCCACATTGTTGATTTTTCTTTGTGCTTCTGACATGTGGATTTGATTTGTTTTCTTTGTAATCTGATGTGAAGTTCAGGTGTTTCTTAATTGTGATGTAGGCCTAGAGTTTGAGTGTGTGTGGGTGGGTGCTGATTTGGCCCTCGTGCCAACAAACTGGCTGTGGCCTCAGTGCCCCTAAATTTCCAGGTTCCTAGTTGGGTCAGCTCTTACCCGGCCTTTGGTGAAAGTGGAGAGGCAGCTGATTGCTGCCTCAGTGTCCCTGAAGACACAAGCTCCCAGAAGGGTGGGCCTGCTCTTACCTGGCCTATGGTAGAAACCACGGTGCTGTTGCCTATTGCCTCAGTGCTCCTGAAGACCCAAACTCCCAGTGGGGTGGGCAGGCTCTTATCTGGCCTGTGCCAGAAGCTGAGGTGCTGCTGGCTACTGCCTCAGTGTCCCTGAAGTTAAAATAATAATAATAAATTTCCCTACTTATAAGAGCCAGGGACAATATGCATTTGACATAGAGCTCTATCAGGACTTCAAAGAATACCAATACTCTTCAAACGATTCCAAAAGATAGAAAATGAAGGAATACTCCTTTATTCTTTCAATGAAGTCGGTATTACATTGATAACAAGACCAGATAAAGACCAATCAGAAAAGAGTCTTATTAACCAATCTATCTGGTGAGCATAGACACAAAAGTTCTCCATAAACTACAAACTGAATGGATGAAGACTTTAAAAAGATTACCCACTCTTATCATTATTTCATCCAAGGGATGTAGAGACTTTTCAAAATATATGTTCTAGTTAGCTTCTCTATTTTGGGATTAAAGACACAGGACAAAACCAACTTGAGGAAGAAAGGGCTTATTTGGCTTACAACTTACTGTCTATCATCAAGGGATGCCAAGGCAGGAACTCAAGGCAGGACCCGGGAGCACAGACCGTGGAGGAACGCTGCTTACTGGTGTGATTCTTTGGCCACTTCTCAGCCTACTTTCTCATACAACACAAGAAAACCTACCCAGGAGTGTCAGTGCCTACAGTGGACAGGGTCCTCTCACATCACTAAGCATTCAGGAGGATGACCCACAGTCATGGCCGCAGGCCAATCCAATGGCAGCAATTTCCCACCTGAGGTTTCCTCTTCCCAGGTGCATCAAGTTGACAACCAAAGCTATCCAGCACAATATGTAAATCCAGAAGTGTAATCTACATCACAAACAGACTCATGTACAAAAAACAAATTGTCATCTCATTAGATGCAGTAAAAGCCTTTGATAGATTCCAACATCCATCAAACCAGAGGGTTAGAGGTGACATACCTCAACACAATAAAACAACATACAACAAGCCCACAGCAGCGTCATAGTAAAAGGAGAAAAATTCAAAGCATTCCCAGCAAAATCAGAAACATGAAAGGGAATACATTCTCTTCATTCCTGTTCAATATTGTACTTGAAGTCTTGGCTAGAAAAGCAAGACAAATGAAGGAGAGAATAGGGATGCGAATTTGAAAGCAAGAAGTCAACTATCCCTATTTACACATGATGTTATTCTACACATATGCTCATGCATCAGTAGGATTATTATTGCAAAATGGACATTCTTCCAAAAGCAATCCACAGACTCAATACAATTCCCCTTAAAATTCTAATAAAGTTCCTCGTAGAAATTAAAAAAAAACCCTCAAAATTCATATGAAAACATGAAAAACCTAGGATACCCAAAATAATCCTAACTAACATTCCTGTTGGAAATCTGAGTATTATGGTACACACCTCTAATCCTAGCACTCAGAGAGCAGGTGGATGCCTATGAATTGAGGCCAGCTTGGTCTACATTGTAAGTTACAGACCAGCCTGGACTACAGAAAGACCCTGTCTCAAAAAAAGAAAAAAGCAGCAAAAACTTCTGGAGGCAGTACCACCTCTGATCTACAATTATACTACCGGGCTAAATCCAGCATAGTACTGGCATTAAATAAAAGCAAAACACCATTAATCAGTAAAATAAACATGAGGATCTAGATGCAGGTCCATGTAATTATAGTCACCTGATATTTTTTGTTTGTTTTGTTTTGTTTCTTTTTAATACATTTTTATATTTGTTTTTTCCACAGGGTCTCACTAGTCATAGCCCTCCCGGAACATTGCTCAGGTTGACCTCAATCTCTCAGTGCCTCCCACGGCTAGGATTAAAGGTGTATGCCACCATGCCCGGTGAGACACATAGACTTTGTTAGCTGGGAAAGGGTCTGTAGCTCATCAAATGCTGGGCATTTTTACATCTTCACTATCTTCATATACTCCCAGAGAGAAATATTACAGACCTCATTATGTAGATGAGAAAACTGAAGACCCAGGAAGACTTAAAAAAAGGAAACCACTAAAATTGAACCATGACGAAATGTTTTTTAAACCTATCATTTTTAAGAGGGAAATACGAGTTATTTATCAGAACAGTCAGTTCAGGAATTAGCTAGAAGAGCAGCTCTCAGCAACACTGAGTACAGCACAAAGTGGAAGAAGAGCTCATGTCATTTCCAGTTATCTCAGCCAACTTGGGGTAGGGTGGGGTACATTTTCATGTTAGAGTACACTAAGAAAAAGTGAAAACTGAAGATTATGGAGTGTTATTTTAGTTCTGCACTGAAGTAAATGCTAGCTGGCTTGCTTTCTTTCCTTCTGTAAAATGTATTCTTTCTGCTCTCAGAATTACCACCTCAGACACTCTAATGATTGTTGTCAGGCAGGCAAGGTGGCTCAGTGAGTGAAGGTGCTTAACATGCAAGCGTGAAAATGTGAACTTGATCTTGGCAATGGAGAGTTGTCCTCTGACCACCACATATACACACGCCATGCAAGTACACACACAATAATAATAATAATTATTAATAATAAACATTTTAAAGGTTCTATTGAGCAAGAACACACAGAGTGGTCCTAATCTAGACCATCCATTCTCTAGGGGAATTGAAAGACAAACTGAAATAGAGCTCAGAGTATTTCAGACCTATTGCTTGATTTCTTTTTTTTTATTTTTTATTTTATTTTATTTTTTAAATTTATTTATATATATATTATCAAATCTAGACCCGTGTCCCCCCCATCCACCCGACCAGATCTCATGCATTCTGCCAAACATGCTTTTCATCTCTTTCTCAGTCTTTCTCAATATTCTCCATGTGGAAGTAAACTGTTTTGAGCAGAAGTTTACTGTTTCAGTCAGTTCTTTGATGCAGTCCTTTCTGTTGTTGTTGTTGTTGTTTCCAATATGCATCACTCCCAACTGCTTTGGACAAAAGCTCAAGGGGCCATGCACAGGAAATACTTACAACTAGGTAATTGGCACTAGCATCCACAGATGAGGGATACTATTCGTTGTTTGTTTTTCTGGGACTGTGTTACTTCACTCAGCATGATGTCCTCTAGCTCCAGCCATTTTCCTGCAAAGCTCATGATGTCTTCTTTCTTTACTGCTGCATAGAACTCCATTGTGTAGATGTACCACATTTTCTCTATCCACTCATCAGTTGAGGGGCATTTGGGTTGGTTTCAGCCCTTGATATTTTGAAGAAAGCTGAAATAAACATGGTCGTGCATGTATCTCTGAGGTGGGGTGAGTCTTGAGGGTACATGCCTAGGAGTGGTATGGCTGGGTTGGGTGGCAAGTTCAAGTCACCTGATTTTTTTTTTAACATTTTTTTATTGATGCTTTGAGCATCTCATACATCATTTTCCAATTCAGTTCAGGCATATTTCCCTTTCCCTTCCCCCCCCCACCCCGACCCCAACCGAGACCATGCATTCTGCCATAACTGTCCTGCATATTTCTCTCAGTATTTTTTTTTCCATTTTTTAGCTATAAGTGATAATCCATGAGTACAGCCATCCTTCATGTAAAACCAATTTGCAGGCTGTTGTGCCGAAACCCCCACAGCCCCACCTTCCAGCGGGGAGTGAGGGGTTGTATGTTCAATCAGGTTGATCAAATGAGGGTCCAGACTAATTGCTGTAGTTTCACCATTCACCCCAATCGCAGCCCTTACATTTCTACCATGCCCCCTCTTCCGCAGATTATTCCCTGGCTTAAAAAGGGGCATAGGTGGATGAGAAGCAGAAACAGTCCACTCTCTCTGGAGCTGTTGTCTTGGACTCTGGTCAATTCTGGCTGTTTTCTTTCATGGGCTGACAGTTTGTCCAGAATAACCTTTTGATCCTACTAATGAAGCACAAGCAATTAGATATATAGGTATTTAAACGGCATTAATAGTTATGGTAGGTTACTTTGTATAGACACATATGTTAGATGATATGTTGATCCATGAATACATTGTTCAGAACCAAATATAATACTAAAGTCTTAAACTATGCACTTAAGCAAAATATATCAATACAGAGCTCTGACATCAGTAATGGATTATTCTACCAGGAGATGTTGGCCAGGGGATTTAAGCCCACAAAAGGTAAAGCTCTTTCTCTAAACTGGGATACCTGCAAGAAGAGAGGCGATAAGGCCCTGCTGCTGAAGACCTGACGTTAACATGGGAAAGATGCATTGAGACCATACATGCAAGTGTACAGATGGCCTCTGGAACACCAGAGAGTGTTACCAAAGGCCACTAAACCAATAAAGCAAATACGGGTCTCCTTGAGTCAAGCGAGACTCCACCGTCAACACCAGCTACACCTCACCTGCCTGGAAATACTGAGCAGCAGAGGCAGCCATATGCCTGTATATCCCAAATCTAATTGGCTATTGACTCTCTCCTTGGAAGAATAACCCATGGCTGATGCCACAAGCTTACACCCTTTACAGGTCAGGAGATGTCATAAGCCACAGTAAGACCCTGTCATATTTAACAGGAAAAAGTCGCCTGATTTTTAAGGGTCTATAAACGTACATTGGAGAAAAGCCAGCATGCTCAACATATTTTGCTGTTCAAACTGTATAGCTACATGTAGAAGAATAAAAGTAGATCCCCATATCTCATCAACTTCAAGTGGTTCAAGGATTTTTACATAAAACCTGGGAACTTGAATTTGTTAAAGGAGAAAGTAGAAAATACTTTATAATTTATGGATACAAGAAAGGACTTTTTGAACAGGACTTCTTTGTAAATTGCATTTATGATTTTTCTTTTATATGTATGTGTATATTGCCTGCATGTGTGTAAGGGCACCGATGTCATGCAACACCCGAGGAGAACCCTGGAAACTAGAATTGCTTATGATCGTGAGTAAAACATGTGGGTGCTGGGATTTAAACTCAGCTCCTGTGAAAGAGCATCCAGTGCCCTTAAATTCTGAGCCAGCTCTAGAGGTCCCTGAACAGGACTTCTATAGTGTTAGCATTAAGGCCAAAACTTGGCAAATAGGACCTCATGAATCTAAACAGTTTCTGTACAGCAAAGATCATCATCATTCAGATAAAGGGGCAACCTACAGAATGGGAAAAATATCTACGAGCTATACTCTGAAAGAGGGTTAGTATCCAAAATATAGAAAGTAATAAAAAAAAAATACTGGGGCTGGAGAAATGGCTCAGCTGTTAAGAGCACCGACTGCTCTTGCAGAGGACCCGGGTTCGATTCCCAGCACCCACATGGTGGTTAAGAACCATCTTTAACTCCAGTTCCAGGGGAATCTGATGTCCTCTTCTGACCTCTGAGGCATTGCATGACACGGGTGCACCTACCAATATGCAGACAGTACACTCATACACATAAAAAATAATAAATACATAAATAAATAAATACCTCAACAAATGTCTAATAAACAAAGCACCCAATTTAATACAGGGCAAGATGATTGATGAACAGATTAAATGCAAATACTTCAGGAACACTTAAGATAGCTTCAACATCTTTAGTCATAAGGCAAATGCAATTTAAATCTCTGAGATTTCATTTTGCTGCATTCTGAATGGTTAAAATCCAAAACACAAACAAGGACCAGTGCTAGAGAAGATGTGGGGAAAGGGGACCTTGTAAAGACTGGTGGTGGGAGTACAAACAGGCATAGCCATTATGGAAATCAGTACGCAGCTTCCTCAAATTCTAAAAATATATATCCCACCTAACCCTTTTATACCACTAGGGTATATACACGAATTACTCTCTATCCTACTACAGAAATACATGTTTATACATGGTTATTCCTGTTCTTTTTACAGTATTCGGGAAATTGGAACAATCTAGATGTTATAATGAATGGAGAATGAATGTATGGTATATTTACAAAGTATACATTATTCTTCTATTAAAAAATGAAACTACTAAATATGCAGGTAAATGGATACAACAATTGTCCTGAATGAGATAAGGCAGGCACAGAATGACAGAAAGTTGTGTATTCTATCTCATAAGCAGCCCTGAGGGATGGTTCATGGGAAAGGAGATAGAATGCACTAATATAAAATGAAATCATGGATATGACATGTTTAATGGGTGGGTAATGGGAACACAAGCCTGGGGATCAAGTAATGGGAGGATAAGAGCACTAAAAGTCTTTTGAAAGACTCATATGAAACCCACTATGGAAGCGTCTTTAAATATATACTACAATATAAAAAGAGGTTAAATGCACTTACCTTACAAAAATGAGTCAGTTCTCCTAATACACACCATAGGGCAACAAATTAAAAGCTTAATGCTTTTATGGACTTATGAATCCACTATGTCTTTTAGAGTCATTTACTGGAGAGATCCAAAAGATCTTCAAATAATACCGGCTATTTCTGTTGCACTTAGGTACCAACCAGAGCTTGATGCTAACATCATATTGCTGAAGACACAGACCAAACAAGGAGAAATCAAGCTCGTACAGTCCTTAAGCTTCATGATTTCTGGCTAGCTTTTGTAATATTAGTATGCTATCTGAAAAGAAAAGTACTTATCAGTCTTACCTAGCAATAAACAGTGTGAAGTACAATAACAACCAGCTTGACAAAATATGTCTATTAAAAGTGTCATGAATACTATGGAAGTAAACCAACCACCTTCTACTGAGATTTAAGTCTCACTTCATAAGTTTGGAGTCCATACCTGATATTGTTATCAGGGCCAAGAACCAGTGGCTAGATGGGTCACACAGGCCACTCTGGAGCACTTACTATCATGCTGCTAAATAGACCTATTATTAAGCCAATCCATGATTACTTACTGTTATATGATTATAGATTTTCAGATCTATCAACTTTCACCAGAGATTATTCTTACAGCCATGGCGATTATCATAGAGAGCCACGATTGATCAATGTGCAGAGAATAAGAAAATGTGCAGTGCTTAGGTCTAAATGGGACACCTATATTGCACTCTCACTTCACAAAGCTCAGGGGCCATTGTGGAAGAGAAGAATGAAAGAATGTAAGACCCAGAGATGTTACATGAACGTAGGGAAACTATTTTCTGGATACCACAGGGTAGTTGCAACTACAAACTGACAGTACTTATAAGTGGACACAAAATACCTATGTGAATCTAGGCAAGACAAGTCCTTATCATGGATAAGGAAGGTGGGGAGGGAACCCCAGCCCTAGCCGAAGATCTATTAGCAATGGATAGATGCTAGCAGGAGATTCAGTTTCCCTTACTGTTATGATGCCTGGTAGCTTCACCAGATTCTAAACAGCATTTAAGAAACATAGATTGGGGCTGGAGAGATGGCTCAGCAATTAAGAGTGCTGACTGCTCTTGCAGAGTTCGATTTCCAGCATCCACATGGCAGCTAAGATCTGTCTTTAACTCCAATTCCTGGGGAATCTGACGGCCTCTTCTGACCTCTGCAGCATTGCACAACATGGGTGCACCAACCTACATGCAGACAGTACACTCATACACATAAAAATAAATAATTAATTAATTAAAAAAAGTTTTCTAAAAAAATGAAAGAAACATAGATTAGACCAAATAGACCTTCACAAAAGGCAAGTATAGACGATGTAGACTCGGGAATAGCAGGGTGAGGATAGATGAAGATAGAGATTAAAGGAAGAAGTCTGAATGTGATCCAAATACATTATATGAAATTCTTGAATCAATAAAAATATTTTATTTTTTTTTATTTTATTAAAAATGAAGAAATATTCAGGCTTATTTCCCTTTCCCTCCCCCCCCACCCCATCCCAGATCATGCATTCCGCCATAACTGTCCTGCATCTTTCTCTCAGTTTTTTTTTTCATTTTTAGCTATAAGTGATAATCCATGAGTACAAGCATCCTTCATGCAAAACCTATCTGCAGGCTGTTGTGCCCAAACACCTACAGCCCCACCATCCAGTGGGGGGTGACAGGTTGTTTGTTCAATCAAGTTGATCAAATGAGTGTCCAGACTACATTGCTGTAGTTTCACCATTCACCCCAATCGCAGCCCTTACATTCTACCACGCCCCCTCTTCCGCAGGTTGTTCCCTAGGCTTAGAAAAGGGGCACAGGTGGATGAGAGGTAAAACAGTCCACTCTCTCTGGAGCTGTTGACTTGGACTCTGGTCAATTCTGGCTGTTTCCTTTCATGGGCTGACAGTTTGTCCAGGAATAACCTTTCGATCCTACTAATGAAGAACAAGCAATTAGATATATAGGTATTTAAGCAGCACTAATAGTTATGGTAGGTTACTTTAGCATAGACACATGTTTGGATATGTTAATCCATGAATTACAATTTTCCCCC
>VZQC01008120.1:960448-1046821 GCA_009823505.1 Rhizomys pruinosus
AGATGTTATAAGCCACAGTAAGACCCTGTCATATTTAACAGGGGGGAAAATTGTAATTCATGGATTAACATATCCAAACATGTGTCTATGCTAAAGTAACCTACCATAACTATTAGTGCTGCTTAAATACCTATATATCTAATTGCTTGTTCTTCATTAGTAGGATCGAAAGGTTATTCCTGGACAAACTGTCAGCCCATGAAAGGAAACAGCCAGAATTGACCAGAGTCCAAGTCAACAGCTCCAGAGAGAGTGGACTGTTTTACCTCTCATCCACCTGTGCCCCTTTTCTAAGCCTAGGGAACAACCTGCGGAAGAGGGGGCGTGGTAGAATGTAAGGGCTGCGATTGGGGTGAATGGTGAAACTACAGCAATGTAGTCTGGACACTCATTTGATCAACTTGATTGAACAAACAACCTGTCACCCCCCACTGGATGGTGGGGCTGTAGGTGTTTGGGCACAACAGCCTGCAGATAGGTTTTGCATGAAGGATGCTTGTACTCATGGATTATCACTTATAGCTAAAAATGAAAAAAAAAATGAGAGAAAGATGCAGGACAGTTATGGCAGAATGCATGATCTGGGATGGGGTGGGGGTGGGGGGGGGAGGGAAAGGGAAATAAGCCTGAACTGAATTGGAAAAAATGTATGAAATGCACAAAGCATCAATAAAAACTAATTTAAAAAAAAAAAGAAATGTTAGTAAACAAATGTGCCTATATTCTATTTTGCCAAATGCTAATTTGATGAAGGAAAACAATGAGGAGTGATAAGACAACCTGTAAAACCAGAAAAATTCAAATACATATTATAAAGGATAAAAATCTCAAAGAAGTCCTACAACTCAACAACAACAATAAAAACAAAACTGAAGAATAGACTTGCACAGACTTTACTATTGAAATGATAGTCAAATGGCCAATCAGCAGAGAAATGGTAGTAAAATTATAATGGATTCTAGCACCTTGTCTATTAAGATGGCCACTTTCAAAATAAATTTAAAAAGTGCAAAGAACTCCACAACTATTGTCACTGTGGTGGGAAAATTGGCATAATTGGTCAATGTTGTTAGGAGGGTAAGATGATGACATTGTCATCAAAGAACCTGAAACTTCCTCCAAATCCAAAAATAGAATTACCTAGCAAGACAGCTATTGCACTTCTGAGCATCTGTCCAGAAGCATTGAAATCACCATCTTTAAGGGACAATTTGCATACCTGTATTTAGAGAAGCACCACTCCACAACAGGAAAAGTGTGTAAATAACACATGCCCATTATGGATAAATGAATAAGCAACTTCTGATTTATGAAAACAATAGAAAAAGAATCAGTTTTACAAAGGGAGAAGACCTTGGCACATAAAGCAATGTACAGGAACTCTGAGGATATTAAGAGACCCTTGTCATAAATCACAAGTATTGATTGTAGGCTTCACTTGTAGTTAGTATCAAAAATCTTCTAATTAATAAAAATACGGAATAAAATTAGCAATTACCAGACAGTAGGGAGAGGAGGGGAACTTTTTTTTTTTTTTTTTAGCAATGGTTTTAAGTTTGCAATATTAAAAAGTTCTGGAGGTCAGTGGATACTTCATGCTTTTCTTCACTGTACCCTTATAGGTGAATATAGAACTAAATTTTATGAGATATGTTACTACTGTTTGAATAGGAAATATCCTTTACAGGCTAATCTTTTGAAAGCTTGATCTTCAGCTGGCGAAATTATTTGGAGATGTGGTAGAAGGAAGTATGGAAGTATGTCACTTGAGGAAAATCAATGAAGGAAAATTACCTATGGCTCCTTCCTTTCTGCTTCCTGCCCTGTGTGATATGAAAAACTCTCCTCTGTCCAACAGTGCTGTGGCCATGACTTCCTGCCCAACTAAGCAGGGCCAAGCAAGTGTGGAGTGATCTCTCTGCAACTGTGAGCCAAAATAAATCTTTGCTTGTGTGATTTCTGCTAGGTGTGTGGTCACAGCAACATGAAGGAACAGAAGAGATAGAGTACACCTCACATTCACATTATATGCAGAATTTACTAATTTCTTTAATTTGAAATTACAACAAGATCCGAATCACTGTTCAGAGGCTCAGAACCCAGCAGCTTCTCAATCTACACTGCTGCATGCCACAGAAGTCCCCATCTGTTGCAAACCTGAAAGGTGCTAACACTTAGTCAGTGATGGAAACCTGGAAATACTGGTTCTGAGGTCAGTGAAGGAATCAGCAAGATGGCAAGAGGGACAGCCAAATGAGCACAAGGCAAAGGATCTGCAGATAAACGAAATAGAAAGAACTCTAGCCCAGATTACCAAAAGAAAGAAAGAGCAACTCCAAATCAGTAGAATTTGCAATGAAAAGAAAAAAACATCACAACAGATAAAGGAAAGATCCAGACAATCATATGAAAATACTTCAAAAGCCTATCCTCTACTAAATTTGAAAATCTAAGAGAAATGGATGAATATTTGAAATTCTGGGATTCTCCAAAGCTTAAACAGACCCACAACACTTGAGGAAATTGAAGATGTAATAAAAAGCCTCCCAACTAAAAAAAGCCCAGGCCCAGATGGCTTCACAGCAGAATTATATAAAACATTTAAAGAGGTCTTACAACCATTACTACTCAAACTTTTCAGAAGGATACAGACAGAAGGAAATGTCTCAAATTCCTTCTACAAAACCAGCATTACCCTAATACCCAAACCATCCAAAGACACAAACAAGAAAAAAAAAAAAACTATAGACCCATATCATTGATGAAAACAGATGGAAAAATTCTCAACAAAATACTTGCAAATCTCATACAGACCCACATCAAAAAGGTCATCCATCATAACCAGGTTGAATTCATACCAGAGATGCAAGGATGGTTCAACACACATAAATCAATAAATATCATAAAACACATAAATGGACTTAAAGACAAAAACCATACAATCATCTCAATTGATGCAGAAAAAGCTTTTGACAAAATCGAGCATCTGTTCATGCTTAAAGTCTTAGAGGGAATTGGACTGGAGGGATCATTCCTCAATGTAATCAAAGCCATATACAGGAAACCCACAGCCAACATCATCCTAAATGGAGAAAATTTGTAAGCATTCCCCTTAATGGCAGGAACAGGACAAGGCTGTCCACTATCACCACTCCTCTTCTATATAGTACTTGCAATGCTCGCTAGGGCAATAAGGCAAGAAAGAGAAATTAAAGGAGTACTAATTGGAAAAGAGGAAGTAAAACTATCCTTTTTTGCAGAAGATATGATAATTTACCTAAGGATGCTAAAACCTCCACCAGAAAACTCTTAGAAACGATCAAAAGTTTCAGCAAAGTGGCGGGATACAAAATAAACCTAGAAAAATCAGTAGCCTTCCTTTACACCAACAATAAGCAACTGGAGAAGGAATATAAGGAGAACTTCCCAATCACGATAGCCTCAAAAAACAAACAAAACTAGGAATAAACCTGACCAAAGGCACCAAAGACCTCTACAACAAAAATTTTAAAACCCTGAAGATGGAGATTGAAAATGACATCAAAAGATGGAAAGACCTCCCATGCTCTTGTATTGGAAAAATTAATATAGTAAAAATGTCCATTCTACCCAAATTAATATGCAGATTCAATGCAATCCCAATCAAAATCCCACAAGCTTTTTACAGACTTAGAAAAAAAATCCATAAATACATATGGAAAAACAAAAGACCCCGAATAGTTAAAGCAACCCTGAGTGAAAAGTACAATACTGGGGGGATTACATTACCAGATGTCAAGCTATATTACAGGGCTATAGTCATAAAGAGAGTCTGGTACTGACACAAAAACAGAACCCTTGACCAATGGAACAAAATTGAAGATCCAAACTTGAGCTCATATAACTTCAACCACCTCACATTTGACAAAGGGGTTTACAAAAGCTCAATTGAGGAAAGATAGCATCTTCAGAAAATGGTGCTGGCAAAACTGGATCACCATTTGTAGAAGGACAAAATTAACCCCCTACTTCTCACTCTGTACAGAAATCAACTCTAAGTGGATCAAAGATCTCAGTATGAAGCCTGAAACCCTGAAGGTGATAAAAGAAAAAGGTGGCAACAACCTACAAGACATAGGTGTAGGAGGAGACTTTCTAAACCAGACAGCAGCCACATGAGAAGTAAGGTCAACAGTTGACAAGTGGGAGCTCATAAAACTCAAAAGCTTCTGTACAGTGAAAGAAACAATCAAGGAGGTGAAGAGAAAACCCACAGAGTAGGAAGAAATATTTACAAGTGACACATCTGGCAGAGCATTAACTTCAAGAATATATAAACTACTTAAAAAACAAAGAAGTAAGAAGACAAATGACCTACTCAAAAGATGGCATGAAGAACTGAACAGAGTCTTCACCAGTGAGGAATTAAAGATGGCTGAGAAACATCTTAAGAAGTGTTCATCATCATTAATAATTAAGGAAATGCAAATTAAAACCACACTCAGATATCCTCTTGTTCCAGTACGGCTAGCTAAGATGAAGAAAACAAAAGACAACAGATGTTGGAGGGGTTGTGGGGAAAGGGGAACACTCATCCACTGCTGGTGGGAATGTAAACTTGTACAACCACTATGGAAAGCAGTGTGGAGAAACCTTAAGACTCAGAATGAGCTTACCATCTGACCCAATCAAACCACTCCTGGGTATATACCCCAAAGACTCTTCCTACCACAAAGATATATGCACATCCATGTTTATTGCAGCTCTCTTCACAATAGCGAAGAGCTGGAACCAGCCCATATGCCCCTCAACAGATGAGTGGATGACAAAAATGTGGTACATCTACACAATGGATTACTATTCAGTGGTAAAGAAGGATGGCATTATGAACTTTGCAGGTAAATGGATACAGCTTGAAGCCATTATGCTGAATGAGGTTACACAGTCCCAGAAAGACAAACAGAGAACAGTTCCCTCATTTGTGGATGCTAACACTAAATCCTCCAGATGAAAGGCAAGCTGAATGACAGTATGGTTATATATCTGGTTTATCTCTAAGCAACTATGTTGTCATAATGTGAATCCCTCAATGGGCTCTAGAATCCACCCACCAATTATTTTCAGACTCTGTAATTACTGTATATGGTTGGAGAGTATGTATCCATATTTTAGAATAACATGAAATTAACGGAGGAAAATGTGAATTCCTAAGCATAAAAAAGGACTGAGAGAAAGATGCAAGACAGTTATGATAGAGTATATGACCTGGGATGGATTGGGGTGGGGTGGGGTGGGGGGGAAGGGATGGGGAATATGCCTGAACAGAAATGAAAAATGATGAATGAAATACATAAAACATCAATAAAATATTAATTAAAATGTATAAAAGACCGTAATGCATAAATTTTAAAAAAGTTAGTCAAAAGAAAAATGTGCAGCTTGAAATTTACTTGTAGGAAATCAAGATAGAGGCAAAGTGCACACATTGAGATATGAACTGGAAAATGATGTCTGAAATACACAAAACATCAATAAAATATTATAAAAATATGCCATTAAGGGGTTGGAGAGATGGCTCAGTGGTTAAGATTACTGACTGCTCTTGCAGAGGACCTGGGTTCTATTGCCAGTACCCGCATGGCAGCTAAGAGGCTAAGAACCATCTTTAACTCCAGTTCCAGGTGAATCTGACACCCTCTTCTGTCCTCCACACTGCATGACACGGGTGTACCTACTTACATGTAGACAGTACACTCATACACATGAAATAATAAATAATAAAAAATAAAAAATAAATATGCTGTTAAAAGTTACTACCCATCAAAGAATTGCTTTGATAGTCATTACAATATTCATGGTTAATATCTGTTTCCAAAAAGCCTGGTTAATTAAGATTATGTATACATTATTATTTTCTTTTTTTTTTTCCTGTCTTTTCTAGGCAGGGTCTCCCTTTAGTTCCAGCTGACCTGGAGCTCTCTATGTAGACCAGGCTGGCCTTGAACTCATAGGGATCTAACTGCCTCTGCCTCCTGAGTGCTAGGATTAAAGGCGGGCTAAGATTAAACACCTGGCTAATTATTATTTTCTTTTTTTAATTTTTTAAAAATGTATTTTTTATGTGTATGAATGTACTGTCTGCATGCAGGTCTATGCACCCGTGTCGTGCAATGCTGCGGAGGTCAGAAGAGGGCATCGGATTCCTCTGGAGCTGGAGTTAAAGATGGCTCTCAGCCGCCATGTGGGTGCTGAGGATCAAACCCAGGTCCTCTGCAAGAGCAGTCGGCGTTCTTAACCACTAAGCCATCTCTCCAGCCCATATTTTCTTAATACCTTAAACTATAGTTTGGGGGTAAATTTTTTATGATTATTGTTCTTTTATGTTGATCAACTTAAAGATCTCTATATTTAAATTAGAGCAAACTTGTGAATTGTTCTATTTAAATTGTATGCATCTGTGTGTATTATCTATGTTGACTTATTGATTTATGATAGAGGTGTTTTTAATTTTAAATTTTATGGATAGAAGTGTTTTGCATGCATGTATAAAAGTGTACCCAGGCAACCAATGTCAGTGGAGGCCAGAAGAGAAATTCGGGTCCTCTCAAGCTGGAAATACAAACAGTACATACTAGGAGGGAACTGTATCCAAGTCTTATGCAGAAGCAACCAGTGCTCTTACGTGTGGAGCCACCTCTCCAGTGATTTTTAAATTAAAATGGGTTATAATGGTAGATCTATTAGAATGACCACTGTTAAACAAACAAAAGAAATAAAACTACAAATGTTGGCAAAGTTGTGTGAAAGTTGTAACTTTGTGGAGAACCAGAACTACATGGGAATCAGAATCTTTTAATCACCCTTGTTTGGGCTGTTTCTCTGAATTGGTGCCATGCGAGCAGGAAGCTACATATGCTCTGTCTATCACCTTTAAACAATTCCTAAAAATGTAATTTTGTATACTTTAAGACTTTTAATCAGAACAATTTGGAAAGAATATTTTAATATTGATGATTTTATTTTGAGAGGAACGATGAAACGTGTAGGAGCTGGCAACTGAAGCTAAGAGGAGGCCATCATCACACAGTGAAAAAGTCGTAGATGAGAAAAGGGCCTTCCAAAGGACGCTGTAATTAATGTTGTTGGAGCGCAAAAAGGCTTTGAGGAAAACATCAGGTGCTTGTGATATATTTCAGATCATTTGGATATTGGCATTAGATGTAATCTTTTCTTTCCTCTTTCATAAAATAATCGATAACTATACTTTATAAGAATAGTTTAAATGTCATCTGCACACAGGCACACATGTATGTTTCTCTGGGAATCTTCCTCCATAATATTATGCTGACACGCACTTTCAGATGAGATTAGATATTGAACCTAGTCATTTATATTATGAGTGCATTTAGAATGCATGATTAATTTTTTATTTCTACCTTTACTAAAATAAATCCATGATTATTCAAAAAAGTAGATTTTAAATCCCAGGTCAAATTGAGAGTAAATTGGGTTTTCACTCTCTATCACCTAATTCTTATTAAATCTCTTATAGAAATAAGGTTTAGGTAAATCTCCAGAAATCTAACATATAACATCAATCACAGAGATGACAAATAATGCATTAATTTTCTCATATATCATGTCTGAATTCTATAGTGTTGGTCAAGTAACATGCTGTATATGTAAGGCATAGGCTCATCTTCATGGAAGTCCAACATGCTCAGACAGAGATGAAACTATCTGATTTATTTCAAATGAAGTGATTATAGTCAGAGCTAATATGATAGATTTTTCTTAAAGCTGTCAGCTAAATTCTGAGCTATTTTTTCTAAAATAATTCAAACTTCTTTCTTCAACACATCATTTCTTGATTCACTTTCATGAAAATATGTGAAGAATTTTTAGTAGTTCAAGAACAAATGGCAAAAATAAAGTGAGATAGATTATGGGGGGAACCAGAAAACTACTCAAAATGGCTATGATTTTGAAGATTAAAGTGTTTTTTGTATTCTTTTGACTCTAGCATATGTAATTTTACTTACAGTAATAAGTCCGATTAGAAATGAATTTTCATGTCCATGAAAGGACATTGACTTTCACCTTCTTATGGCTTTGCTTGTAGATAACTTGAAATGAACACTCATAAAAATAAAGCCCCTGACAGTGGTCTACAATGATAATGAATACCACTGATTAGCTGATTATAAAGCTATAGTGTCTTCAGGATAAACAGCTTTGGGCATTAAAAATAGTATTGAAAACAAGCAAGGAAATGAGGTACTTGTGTCACAGAAGGTTTTTCTATAGGTGATACATGCAACTGGAAGGACAGACCGTATGTCATGGGCTCCAGGCATGGTTTTCTTTAAGAAGACCAGAATTTCTGAAATTAACCTGAGAGGTTTTGATGAAAGAGAATTATTTATCTCAAAGAAGCTGTCTTTATAATGACACATTATTACCATTGTTGATTTTTAACCCATTTGTTCAGCTCATGTTATTTTCACAATGAAGAGTTTCATGTTTGACCATGTAGAAGCACTGATCTATTATTAGAGAAGGCAACCAGTAGCAATTTAAGATTTTACTTTAGGACAATATCAAACCAAATATGCTAGCATCATTATTATGTTAACATACAGTTTATTCCTGGAGGACATAATTCTGGTACATATATGATGTGTACATGGGCATATTTTGGATTGGTACAATTGGGAGTAAACCACAGCAGCATGTGAACTGGGTCAAGGAACAGACTGATGTGGTTGAATTCTGCCTAGGACAATAAACCTTTACAGAGAAAAACTTTACAGAGACTGAGAGAAAGATGTAGGACATGTATGGCAAAGTTCATGAATTGGGATATGGTGGGAAAAAGGGAAAGGGGAATATGTCTAAATTGAACTGAAAAATGATGTCTGAAATACACAGAACATCAATAAAAGTATTATAAAAAAGATTTACAGCCTATTCAGTTGGAATTTATTTATAAATAGTATTGTACATACTTATATTAATTTGTCTAATAAAATTCAAAGACCATCATTGAGTACTGATATTAAAAATACTCTTGATATTTTATTCTTATTTGCATGTATAATTGGGCAGAAAACTTGGATGATATTCTGTTGTGACATCTGCCAGCTACTATAAAAGCTAATATAAAATGAATCAGTTTAATACATGAAAAATAATTTAACTTTCAATGTCTTAAAATTAATTCAAGTAAGAACACATACATGTCAAATGTTAGTAGTCAATCGGAATCATATAATTTTGTGACTTTGGACCAAAAAAAAAAGACATTTTGGTAAGGATTTTCCTAGATTATATTATTCATTTATATGTTACTTGTCAACTTTAATTTGTATTTCAGTCTTAAGGTTTTAATTCTTGAGTAATTATACTTATATAACACATTTTGGTCTTTAAATCTGAACAGATTTAGTACAATGGATTCATGCATAGTAGTTTCCTATCATCAATATATTGGAATCCTTCCATTCTGGAATCAAGTGAAATAATTTAAATTAAGATGAACTTAGAATTTTAACTTTCTGTAGCTGTTTTTCTTAAACATGAACCTAATGAATTTGCTTTATATCTTAATGAAAACATTGGATATAACAGTATAATTCATCATGAAAAACAGCTTTTTTTACACATAGTCAAGTAGCCCAGCTCACAGAAAGTTTTGATTTTTAAACACCTACACATAATATATACATTAGGAAATTTTGCTGATCCTTCTGTTCTTGGATATAGAAAAACCCTTTTGAAATTCAGCCGAAGCTCATCAATTCTTATCCTGTTACAATCTCAAATACCTCTGTTTCCTGTGATAAAAAGAGGGCAGAACACAAGGCGAAAAGAGAATGTGACACTGTTCTCCCTGGTTTCATTTGTCAATCCATTTGAAAGAAGGATATGTTCTGCTTTGTTTAAGAAGTCAAAGAATAAGAGCCTGAGGAATATACTGGTCACATTCCCAAACACGGATTGGCCTTTGTTTCCAAGCAGGGGACTGGCATCTCATATAATATTCAGCTTCATCTACCAACTTAATAGAAAACTTCACTGATTCAAGTCACGTTTACATCGCAACGTAACTCTTAGCCCATTCTCTTGAGAAGATGATTTAGGGCTTTCCATGATCAGAAGAGGCCTATTGATGCAGTTGGTTGCTCCAAATATTTCCTGTCTTTTTAAGAATTTTTATTGACCTTGCTAGAATTTGAGTGAACTACAATGAAAATTAATGTATTATTATAATATGATGGAGCTACCAATGTGGTGATGACATATATAGGCTGCCCACAAAAATAAATGTGATATTAAAATTGAATGTTTCTAAAAAAAATGAGAGGACTTCAGGAGAATTTAACTGGAAGCATGTAGGCTTGCTGAGGTTGATATATTTAATCTTACAAGTGAGTTATGAGGCCTTGAGGGCGGGACCCGGGCGCTGGGCCAGACGGTCCGGAGAGTCCGGCGGCCAGGGCGGCTGCGCCTTTGGGCAGGATACCCAGAAGCCACCTGGGCGAGTAGCTTGGGAGCTGGGGCCTTGAGGGCGGGACCCGGGCGCTGGGCCAGAGGGTCCGGAGAGTCCGGCGGCCAGGGCGGCTGCGCCTTTGGGCAGGATACCCAGAAGCCACCTGGGCGAGTAGCTTGGGAGCTGGGGCCTTGAGGGCGGGACCCGGGCGCTGGGCCAGAGGGTCCGGAGAGTCCGGCGGCCAGGGCGGCTGCGCCTTTGGGCAGGATACCCAGAAGCCACCTGGGCGAGTAGCTTGGGAGCTGGGGCCTTGAGGGCGGGACCCGGGCGCTGGGCCAGAGGGTCCGGAGAGTCCGGCGGCCAGGGCGGCTGCGCCTTTGGGCAGGATACCCAGAAGCCACCTGGGCGAGTAGCTTGGGAGCTGGGGCCTTGAGGGCGGGACCCGGGCGCTGGGCCAGAGGGTCCGGAGAGTCCGGCGGCCAGGGCGGCTGCGCCTTTGGGCAGGATACCCAGAAGCCACCTGGGCGAGTAGCTTGGGAGCTGGGGCCTTGAGGGCGGGACCCGGGCGCTGGGCCAGAGGGTCCGGAGAGTCCGGCGGCCAGGGCGGCTGCGCCTTTGGGCAGGATACCCAGAAGCCACCTGGGCGAGTAGCTTGGGAGCTGGGGCCTTGAGGGCGGGACCCGGGCGCTGGGCCAGAGGGTCCGGAGAGTCCGGCGGCCAGGGCGGCTGCGCCTTTGGGCAGGATACCCAGAAGCCACCTGGGCGAGTAGCTTGGGAGCTGGGGCCTTGAGGGCGGGACCCGGGCGCTGGGCCAGAGGGTCCGGAGAGTCCGGCGGCCAGGGCGGCTGCGCCTTTGGGCAGGATACCCAGAAGCCACCTGGGCGAGTAGCTTGGGAGCTGGGGCCTTGAGGGCGGGACCCGGGCGCTGGGCCAGAGGGTCCGGAGAGTCCGGCGGCCAGGGCGGCTGCGCCTTTGGGCAGGATACCCAGAAGCCACCTGGGCGAGTAGCTTGGGAGCTGGGGCCTTGAGGGCGGGACCCGGGCGCTGGGCCAGAGGGTCCGGAGAGTCCGGCGGCCAGGGCGGCTGCGCCTTTGGGCAGGATACCCAGAAGCCACCTGGGCGAGTAGCTTGGGAGCTGGGGCCTTGAGGGCGGGACCCGGGCGCTGGGCCAGAGGGTCCGGAGAGTCCGGCGGCCAGGGCGGCTGCGCCTTTGGGCAGGATACCCAGAAGCCACCTGGGCGAGTAGCTTGGGAGCTGGGGCCTTGAGGGCGGGACCCGGGCGCTGGGCCAGAGGGTCCGGAGAGTCCGGCGGCCAGGGCGGCTGCGCCTTTGGGCAGGATACCCAGAAGCCACCTGGGCGAGTAGCTTGGGAGCTGGGGCCTTGAGGGCGGGACCCGGGCGCTGGGCCAGAGGGTCCGGAGAGTCCGGCGGCCAGGGCGGCTGCGCCTTTGGGCAGGATACCCAGAAGCCACCTGGGCGAGTAGCTTGGGAGCTGGGGCCTTGAGGGCGGGACCCGGGCGCTGGGCCAGAGGGTCCGGAGAGTCCGGCGGCCAGGGCGGCTGCGCCTTTGGGCAGGATACCCAGAAGCCACCTGGGCGAGTAGCTTGGGAGCTGGGGCCTTGAGGGCGGGACCCGGGCGCTGGGCCAGAGGGTCCGGAGAGTCCGGCGGCCAGGGCGGCTGCGCCTTTGGGCAGGATACCCAGAAGCCACCTGGGCGAGTAGCTTGGGAGCTGGGGCCTTGAGGGCGGGACCCGGGCGCTGGGCCAGAGGGTCCGGAGAGTCCGGCGGCCAGGGCGGCTGCGCCTTTGGGCAGGATACCCAGAAGCCACCTGGGCGAGTAGCTTGGGAGCTGGGGCCTTGAGGGCGGGACCCGGGCGCTGGGCCAGAGGGTCCGGAGAGTCCGGCGGCCAGGGCGGCTGCGCCTTTGGGCAGGATACCCAGAAGCCACCTGGGCGAGTAGCTTGGGAGCTGGGGCCTTGAGGGCGGGACCCGGGCGCTGGGCCAGAGGGTCCGGAGAGTCCGGCGGCCAGGGCGGCTGCGCCTTTGGGCAGGATACCCAGAAGCCACCTGGGCGAGTAGCTTGGGAGCTGGGGCCTTGAGGGCGGGACCCGGGCGCTGGGCCAGAGGGTCCGGAGAGTCCGGCGGCCAGGGCGGCTGCGCCTTTGGGCAGGATACCCAGAAGCCACCTGGGCGAGTAGCTTGGGAGCTGGGGCCTTGAGGGCGGGACCCGGGCGCTGGGCCAGAGGGTCCGGAGAGTCCGGCGGCCAGGGCGGCTGCGCCTTTGGGCAGGATACCCAGAAGCCACCTGGGCGAGTAGCTTGGGAGCTGGGGCCTTGAGGGCGGGACCCGGGCGCTGGGCCAGAGGGTCCGGAGAGTCCGGCGGCCAGGGCGGCTGCGCCTTTGGGCAGGATACCCAGAAGCCACCTGGGCGAGTAGCTTGGGAGCTGGGGCCTTGAGGGCGGGACCCGGGCGCTGGGCCAGAGGGTCCGGAGAGTCCGGCGGCCAGGGCGGCTGCGCCTTTGGGCAGGATACCCAGAAGCCACCTGGGCGAGTAGCTTGGGAGCTGGGGCCTTGAGGGCGGGACCCGGGCGCTGGGCCAGAGGGTCCGGAGAGTCCGGCGGCCAGGGCGGCTGCGCCTTTGGGCAGGATACCCAGAAGCCACCTGGGCGAGTAGCTTGGGAGCTGGGGCCTTGAGGGCGGGACCCGGGCGCTGGGCCAGAGGGTCCGGAGAGTCCGGCGGCCAGGGCGGCTGCGCCTTTGGGCAGGATACCCAGAAGCCACCTGGGCGAGTAGCTTGGGAGCTGGGGCCTTGAGGGCGGGACCCGGGCGCTGGGCCAGAGGGTCCGGAGAGTCCGGCGGCCAGGGCGGCTGCGCCTTTGGGCAGGATACCCAGAAGCCACCTGGGCGAGTAGCTTGGGAGCTGGGGCCTTGAGGGCGGGACCCGGGCGCTGGGCCAGAGGGTCCGGAGAGTCCGGCGGCCAGGGCGGCTGCGCCTTTGGGCAGGATACCCAGAAGCCACCTGGGCGAGTAGCTTGGGAGCTGGGGCCTTGAGGGCGGGACCCGGGCGCTGGGCCAGAGGGTCCGGAGAGTCCGGCGGCCAGGGCGGCTGCGCCTTTGGGCAGGATACCCAGAAGCCACCTGGGCGAGTAGCTTGGGAGCTGGGGCCTTGAGGGCGGGACCCGGGCGCTGGGCCAGAGGGTCCGGAGAGTCCGGCGGCCAGGGCGGCTGCGCCTTTGGGCAGGATACCCAGAAGCCACCTGGGCGAGTAGCTTGGGAGCTGGGGCCTTGAGGGCGGGACCCGGGCGCTGGGCCAGAGGGTCCGGAGAGTCCGGCGGCCAGGGCGGCTGCGCCTTTGGGCAGGATACCCAGAAGCCACCTGGGCGAGTAGCTTGGGAGCTGGGGCCTTGAGGGCGGGACCCGGGCGCTGGGCCAGAGGGTCCGGAGAGTCCGGCGGCCAGGGCGGCTGCGCCTTTGGGCAGGATACCCAGAAGCCACCTGGGCGAGTAGCTTGGGAGCTGGGGCCTTGAGGGCGGGACCCGGGCGCTGGGCCAGAGGGTCCGGAGAGTCCGGCGGCCAGGGCGGCTGCGCCTTTGGGCAGGATACCCAGAAGCCACCTGGGCGAGTAGCTTGGGAGCTGGGGCCTTGAGGGCGGGACCCGGGCGCTGGGCCAGAGGGTCCGGAGAGTCCGGCGGCCAGGGCGGCTGCGCCTTTGGGCAGGATACCCAGAAGCCACCTGGGCGAGTAGCTTGGGAGCTGGGGCCTTGAGGGCGGGACCCGGGCGCTGGGCCAGAGGGTCCGGAGAGTCCGGCGGCCAGGGCGGCTGCGCCTTTGGGCAGGATACCCAGAAGCCACCTGGGCGAGTAGCTTGGGAGCTGGGGCCTTGAGGGCGGGACCCGGGCGCTGGGCCAGAGGGTCCGGAGAGTCCGGCGGCCAGGGCGGCTGCGCCTTTGGGCAGGATACCCAGAAGCCACCTGGGCGAGTAGCTTGGGAGCTGGGGCCTTGAGGGCGGGACCCGGGCGCTGGGCCAGAGGGTCCGGAGAGTCCGGCGGCCAGGGCGGCTGCGCCTTTGGGCAGGATACCCAGAAGCCACCTGGGCGAGTAGCTTGGGAGCTGGGGCCTTGAGGGCGGGACCCGGGCGCTGGGCCAGAGGGTCCGGAGAGTCCGGCGGCCAGGGCGGCTGCGCCTTTGGGCAGGATACCCAGAAGCCACCTGGGCGAGTAGCTTGGGAGCTGGGGCCTTGAGGGCGGGACCCGGGCGCTGGGCCAGAGGGTCCGGAGAGTCCGGCGGCCAGGGCGGCTGCGCCTTTGGGCAGGATACCCAGAAGCCACCTGGGCGAGTAGCTTGGGAGCTGGGGCCTTGAGGGCGGGACCCGGGCGCTGGGCCAGAGGGTCCGGAGAGTCCGGCGGCCAGGGCGGCTGCGCCTTTGGGCAGGATACCCAGAAGCCACCTGGGCGAGTAGCTTGGGAGCTGGGGCCTTGAGGGCGGGACCCGGGCGCTGGGCCAGAGGGTCCGGAGAGTCCGGCGGCCAGGGCGGCTGCGCCTTTGGGCAGGATACCCAGAAGCCACCTGGGCGAGTAGCTTGGGAGCTGGGGCCTTGAGGGCGGGACCCGGGCGCTGGGCCAGAGGGTCCGGAGAGTCCGGCGGCCAGGGCGGCTGCGCCTTTGGGCAGGATACCCAGAAGCCACCTGGGCGAGTAGCTTGGGAGCTGGGGCCTTGAGGGCGGGACCCGGGCGCTGGGCCAGAGGGTCCGGAGAGTCCGGCGGCCAGGGCGGCTGCGCCTTTGGGCAGGATACCCAGAAGCCACCTGGGCGAGTAGCTTGGGAGCTGGGGCCTTGAGGGCGGGACCCGGGCGCTGGGCCAGAGGGTCCGGAGAGTCCGGCGGCCAGGGCGGCTGCGCCTTTGGGCAGGATACCCAGAAGCCACCTGGGCGAGTAGCTTGGGAGCTGGGGCCTTGAGGGCGGGACCCGGGCGCTGGGCCAGAGGGTCCGGAGAGTCCGGCGGCCAGGGCGGCTGCGCCTTTGGGCAGGATACCCAGAAGCCACCTGGGCGAGTAGCTTGGGAGCTGGGGCCTTGAGGGCGGGACCCGGGCGCTGGGCCAGAGGGTCCGGAGAGTCCGGCGGCCAGGGCGGCTGCGCCTTTGGGCAGGATACCCAGAAGCCACCTGGGCGAGTAGCTTGGGAGCTGGGGCCTTGAGGGCGGGACCCGGGCGCTGGGCCAGAGGGTCCGGAGAGTCCGGCGGCCAGGGCGGCTGCGCCTTTGGGCAGGATACCCAGAAGCCACCTGGGCGAGTAGCTTGGGAGCTGGGGCCTTGAGGGCGGGACCCGGGCGCTGGGCCAGAGGGTCCGGAGAGTCCGGCGGCCAGGGCGGCTGCGCCTTTGGGCAGGATACCCAGAAGCCACCTGGGCGAGTAGCTTGGGAGCTGGGGCCTTGAGGGCGGGACCCGGGCGCTGGGCCAGAGGGTCCGGAGAGTCCGGCGGCCAGGGCGGCTGCGCCTTTGGGCAGGATACCCAGAAGCCACCTGGGCGAGTAGCTTGGGAGCTGGGGCCTTGAGGGCGGGACCCGGGCGCTGGGCCAGAGGGTCCGGAGAGTCCGGCGGCCAGGGCGGCTGCGCCTTTGGGCAGGATACCCAGAAGCCACCTGGGCGAGTAGCTTGGGAGCTGGGGCCTTGAGGGCGGGACCCGGGCGCTGGGCCAGAGGGTCCGGAGAGTCCGGCGGCCAGGGCGGCTGCGCCTTTGGGCAGGATACCCAGAAGCCACCTGGGCGAGTAGCTTGGGAGCTGGGGCCTTGAGGGCGGGACCCGGGCGCTGGGCCAGAGGGTCCGGAGAGTCCGGCGGCCAGGGCGGCTGCGCCTTTGGGCAGGATACCCAGAAGCCACCTGGGCGAGTAGCTTGGGAGCTGGGGCCTTGAGGGCGGGACCCGGGCGCTGGGCCAGAGGGTCCGGAGAGTCCGGCGGCCAGGGCGGCTGCGCCTTTGGGCAGGATACCCAGAAGCCACCTGGGCGAGTAGCTTGGGAGCTGGGGCCTTGAGGGCGGGACCCGGGCGCTGGGCCAGAGGGTCCGGAGAGTCCGGCGGCCAGGGCGGCTGCGCCTTTGGGCAGGATACCCAGAAGCCACCTGGGCGAGTAGCTTGGGAGCTGGGGCCTTGAGGGCGGGACCCGGGCGCTGGGCCAGAGGGTCCGGAGAGTCCGGCGGCCAGGGCGGCTGCGCCTTTGGGCAGGATACCCAGAAGCCACCTGGGCGAGTAGCTTGGGAGCTGGGGCCTTGAGGGCGGGACCCGGGCGCTGGGCCAGAGGGTCCGGAGAGTCCGGCGGCCAGGGCGGCTGCGCCTTTGGGCAGGATACCCAGAAGCCACCTGGGCGAGTAGCTTGGGAGCTGGGGCCTTGAGGGCGGGACCCGGGCGCTGGGCCAGAGGGTCCGGAGAGTCCGGCGGCCAGGGCGGCTGCGCCTTTGGGCAGGATACCCAGAAGCCACCTGGGCGAGTAGCTTGGGAGCTGGGGCCTTGAGGGCGGGACCCGGGCGCTGGGCCAGAGGGTCCGGAGAGTCCGGCGGCCAGGGCGGCTGCGCCTTTGGGCAGGATACCCAGAAGCCACCTGGGCGAGTAGCTTGGGAGCTGGGGCCTTGAGGGCGGGACCCGGGCGCTGGGCCAGAGGGTCCGGAGAGTCCGGCGGCCAGGGCGGCTGCGCCTTTGGGCAGGATACCCAGAAGCCACCTGGGCGAGTAGCTTGGGAGCTGGGGCCTTGAGGGCGGGACCCGGGCGCTGGGCCAGAGGGTCCGGAGAGTCCGGCGGCCAGGGCGGCTGCGCCTTTGGGCAGGATACCCAGAAGCCACCTGGGCGAGTAGCTTGGGAGCTGGGGCCTTGAGGGCGGGACCCGGGCGCTGGGCCAGAGGGTCCGGAGAGTCCGGCGGCCAGGGCGGCTGCGCCTTTGGGCAGGATACCCAGAAGCCACCTGGGCGAGTAGCTTGGGAGCTGGGGCCTTGAGGGCGGGACCCGGGCGCTGGGCCAGAGGGTCCGGAGAGTCCGGCGGCCAGGGCGGCTGCGCCTTTGGGCAGGATACCCAGAAGCCACCTGGGCGAGTAGCTTGGGAGCTGGGGCCTTGAGGGCGGGACCCGGGCGCTGGGCCAGAGGGTCCGGAGAGTCCGGCGGCCAGGGCGGCTGCGCCTTTGGGCAGGATACCCAGAAGCCACCTGGGCGAGTAGCTTGGGAGCTGGGGCCTTGAGGGCGGGACCCGGGCGCTGGGCCAGAGGGTCCGGAGAGTCCGGCGGCCAGGGCGGCTGCGCCTTTGGGCAGGATACCCAGAAGCCACCTGGGCGAGTAGCTTGGGAGCTGGGGCCTTGAGGGCGGGACCCGGGCGCTGGGCCAGAGGGTCCGGAGAGTCCGGCGGCCAGGGCGGCTGCGCCTTTGGGCAGGATACCCAGAAGCCACCTGGGCGAGTAGCTTGGGAGCTGGGGCCTTGAGGGCGGGACCCGGGCGCTGGGCCAGAGGGTCCGGAGAGTCCGGCGGCCAGGGCGGCTGCGCCTTTGGGCAGGATACCCAGAAGCCACCTGGGCGAGTAGCTTGGGAGCTGGGGCCTTGAGGGCGGGACCCGGGCGCTGGGCCAGAGGGTCCGGAGAGTCCGGCGGCCAGGGCGGCTGCGCCTTTGGGCAGGATACCCAGAAGCCACCTGGGCGAGTAGCTTGGGAGCTGGGGCCTTGAGGGCGGGACCCGGGCGCTGGGCCAGAGGGTCCGGAGAGTCCGGCGGCCAGGGCGGCTGCGCCTTTGGGCAGGATACCCAGAAGCCACCTGGGCGAGTAGCTTGGGAGCTGGGGCCTTGAGGGCGGGACCCGGGCGCTGGGCCAGAGGGTCCGGAGAGTCCGGCGGCCAGGGCGGCTGCGCCTTTGGGCAGGATACCCAGAAGCCACCTGGGCGAGTAGCTTGGGAGCTGGGGCCTTGAGGGCGGGACCCGGGCGCTGGGCCAGAGGGTCCGGAGAGTCCGGCGGCCAGGGCGGCTGCGCCTTTGGGCAGGATACCCAGAAGCCACCTGGGCGAGTAGCTTGGGAGCTGGGGCCTTGAGGGCGGGACCCGGGCGCTGGGCCAGAGGGTCCGGAGAGNGGGAAGGGAAAGGGAAATATGCCTGATCTGAATTGGAAAATGATGTATAAAATGCACAAACCATCAATAAAAATTAAAAAAAAAATAAAAAAAAAATAAAAAAAAACAAGGGAGTTATGAGTCAAAGTTAGCCAGAAATGTAGATTAAAGATGGCCCTAAGTAACAGGTACAGCATGAATCCAATTCACTTGATATCTCTGCATCTTCAGAGATGATCATATTGTGATGGGGGTCTTAAATATGTAATAATGTCAAGCATCCAATATTTATGCAGTCAAACACATGCTTGCTTCAGTGCATCTGTCTATACAGGCTTCTGTGTGTTGAGTACTGTAGATAGGCAGGTGGCATATCTCAAGTTAATCACATATTTTGGATGAACAGGCTCTAATGAATTCGAGTACACTGACTCATAATGAAATTATAACATGAGGTTTATTACAGCAAAAACAACACTGGGAATGCACCTTAAGTTTTATTCTTTGAATGATAAGAATAGTGATGGTAGCAAAAAGAGTTTACAACTGAAATTAAATTGGTCATTGAAAACCAGTTATAAATAAGCTTGAAAGAACATTAATATCTCTTTAGTCCCTCGGTGAATAAGAATAGTGAATGTAAAATAAAGCCCTAAGAAGAAAGCACAGACACTTATGAAGATCCATGAAGAATCACATTCTCTATCTTTTCTTGCTGAAACAAATTAAAATGTATGAGATGATGTATAGCTGATTTCTTCTTTTTTTTTCCCCTGGGAGTCTGTGAATGACTAGCTGGGTTGTAGTATATACTGTGTGTGTTTCTGTAGATGTGTGAGTATGTACATGTGGATATCCATTCACATGTGTGTTGAGGCCAGAGGTAGACACTGGGTGTCTGCATCAGCTATTCTGTATTTTCAAACATAGTCTCCAGCTGCACCTGGAGCTGGCCAGCTCACACCTGCTGGCTGCCCAGCGAGCTCCAGGCATCAGTTTGTCTCTACCTCCCCAGTGTTGAGATCATAGAAGTGTGCCACCACACGAAGCATCTTACATGTGTGCTGGGGATCAAACTTCAGGTCCTCCTGCTTGAGCTGCAAGAATTTTACTGATTGAGGCCCCTTCTCCTGTCCTATAGCTACTCATTTCTAATGACTAAAATGTATTCTAAATATAATTATTAGTAGTACAAAAAGTAGCTTCTCATACATTGCCAAGCCAACAAAGTCATACTATAGAGCATCCTCCATACCATTCTATGCACTGAGGTTTTAGGTGTTCTGTGTGTCTTAGTGAGGTACTGTGCTACTGCAGTTAGGTAAACATTATTTTTAGTATGTTGATCCAAATCCTGGTTAAATAATGGAAGCTCATGACTTTCATCCTAAATCATGGTCATCTGTCAGGAGGGAAGTAATTCTGCCAATGGCCTTTGTAAAAAATCTTTTATGGTGGGGGCTGGAGAGATGGCCTAGCGGTTAGGAGCACCGACCGCTCTTACAGAGGACCCGGGTTCGATCCCCAGCACCCACATGGTGGCCGAGAACCGTCTGAAACTCCAATTCCAGGAGAACTCCATTTCCAGGGGAATCCGAGACCCTCTTCTGACCTCCGCGGCACGACACGGGTGCACAGACTTGCATGCAGACAGTATATTCATACACATACATAAATAAATAAAGTTAAAAAAAAATCTTTTATGGTGTTGAACCATTGTGTGCTGGATGAATATACCCCAATCACAGTTTACATACTGCCTAAGAAGTTGGCAGAACACAAGTAGTGTCACCTAGAAACACTGATTCTGGATGACCCCAGTGCTGGTATATGAATTCACATGGCACTGATGAGCTGCAACTCCTTTTGCAAATCTAAAAACATCATGGACCCAATCCCACCATAAAAGAATCAGTGTATCTCCTTAAGGTTTTATGATTTTCACATAACTAAAACGTGTCATGTGGTGAGTTACCTCTTGGGGGTGAACTCCTCTCTATCCTGCAGAGGACTATTGGTTCGTGTCAGCTCAAGAGCTTTCCAAGGCTGACTGCGTGCTCTAGCCGATATTTGACACTTAGTTCTCTGCTGTTACATAATGTAAGTACAATATAATAATTTATATAATTTCTTCAGCATTAAATGCTTTGCTATGAACATAAACTAGTGACATGGATTGAAATTAATATGGTTCTTCAACATAAAATAAGAAAAACATGGTTTTGTTTATTATTTTTTAAAGTCAAGAATGCACTGTTACTATGTGAAAAAATAATACAGTAGTTTATAAATATTTCTATGATTGCCTAGTACATTTGAAATCCAAACTTACTATTTCTAAAACATAATAATATGTTTAGGAAAAATACATCAGTACTTAGTTGCTGTTCTAAGATATTACAAAGATTGTTTACTTCAGAAAAATTTCTGATCTCTTTTGGTTACAATAAAATGAGATGTCAATATTCTATGTCAAAAATACAATACAGATCATATATATTTAATTAAAAAATCAAAATTTCTCCTTTAGGATTATAAATTCTCTAGAGCACAAAGTACCTCTGACTAATGCAATCTGATCCACTAGTCACTTACGTGTCAATCCATAAATACATTTAAAATAATCAATTTAAATATTTAGTGTTTCTGGGGCTGGAGAGATAGCCTAGCGGTTAAGAGCACCGACTGCTCTTTCAGAGGACCTGGGTTCGATCCCCAGCATTCACATGGTGGCTAAGCACCATCTGTCACTCCAATTCCAGGAGAACTCCAGTTCCAGGGGAATCCGAGACCCTCTTCTGACCTCTGCAGCATTGCACGACACAGGTGCACAAACCTACCTGCAGACAGTACATTCATACACATGCAAAAATAAATTTAAAAAATTAAAAAATAAAAAATAAATATTTAGTGTTTCTACCCAAAGACTACATTGCTCATATAATTAGGAAGATAATTCAAATATTCAGTTCCATCTTGGACCTAAAGAATAATAAATTCAGCATACTGTGGTGTTAGGAAGATGTTCAATGGGCAATATACTTGCTGCCATAGCATGAGACCTGAGACCTGAGGCAGAAGATGTCACCTTCCTGGGGTTTACAGCCCAGCCAAGCTAGCTGAATGGCCATGCTTTATGTTCAGTGAGCAACCCTACCATAAAAAATAAGGAAAATAACTGAGGAAAGACCTCCAAATATCGACCTATATTCTGGCCCTTTTATGTGAGTATACCTGCAAAGATACAGATACACACACACATACACACACACACACACACACACACACATGCACACACACACACACACTGTATTCTCATAAATAAAAATAGATTAAAGGAAATGGTTGTGATGCTGCAATCATCTCCATCATTCCACATTTATTACCTGATTTATTGAGATATTCTCTGGACTAAAATGTAGATCCATCTCAGTTGTTATGTCACTGTTTTTAGATATATCTCAGACTCTATGGACAAGTAAACAATAAAGCTGATTTACCAAAACCATTACTTACAGCATATAATAAATTATAGAGGTGGCTTCTTTATAATTTACAAAATGACTGAGTGCATTTCTTCTTCTGGTTTTTCTAACATCAGGAATAACTAGGTCAGGAAATGTATTCCCATTTGTGTGAAAGGCTAAATTTAAGTATGGAAAGTTTAGTTATTTGCCTGTGACTCATACTTACCAAATGACTAGTTTGGAATTTTAAGCCAAATTATCTAGAGTAATTCACTGCTTTAAACTCAATAGCCTGCATACAAGCTAAAAATCTAAATACATTCATATAAGAAATGCTTTATTATTGTTGAATTTTTTTGTATAGGAATCTCATGTCCATATTTCTTTAAAGATCCTGCATTTATTTATTATTCAATTGTCCAAGCTCACAGATAATACCATGATACAAGTTTAGATTTGAGGAAGTAGTAACATTAAAATGGTACTCTGAAATATGTCATTTTACTTAACAATGGTAATGATCTATAACAGACAAAATTAGTGACCCAAATTTAAAATGAATATAGAAACCAATCTACATGTAAATTTTTCCTACTATATTATGAGTAATATTCTGTTATGAAGATAATACAATTTAATCTATTATGTATAACTGCTAAATTCACAGAAAATACAGTAAAACATCCACTGGGGCTTATGTGTCCAGAACAGTGAAATGCGGGGTGGCATGGGTAGAGAGCTAGCAGCCTTTGGCTAGTAGTACAAAGTTGGTTTGCACTCAGCATTGTGGTTGTAATGTGACCATAAATATACAGCATAGCTCATAGTTTTGAAATACATAGAGCCTATGGCCAAAGTTTAGAAGTGAGGAAAGCACTGACACTTACAGGTGCCTGTGAGCTTGTACACACACACACACACACACACACACAATGAATTGAAGGAAAGATAAAAGTTTGATGAAGAATACTTTTTACACTTGACAACGTATTACAAAAAAAGAAAGCACTCACAATCTTCACTTCTATTTGAGCATTTTAGTCTTTGTCTCTGCAGCCAAAAATCATTATTCTTTTGAGTAAATAAATCAATCGTGGTAGACCTTGTACACCTGATATGGATAGCCTTACTCAATGGACAGAGCTTCTGTGAGAAAGTTAAGCGAGGATGTGTTTAATTTTTCCCAGCTTCATTTTTATTTTTATTTAAACTTATGTCAACACTACTAGGTTAGGGTTGTAGATTTTGTTATATTGTCCATAGTCATCTTCTTTCTTCATTTTTTTCACTATGACAAAAAAATTATGTCACTCTACTCCCTTAATGTTAATAGATTCATTCTTTTTAAGTGTTTGAAAACAATTCTGATTATTTATTTCTGCCATAGCTTATGTGACCAGCTTATATTATAGTGCATAGTCTTAAAAGAAAATGACTCATTTTCTCTAAGCATATTTCACTATACAAAGCCGGTACACAAATAAATATTAGGTGTGAAACCATTTTATAAAAATACATGCATACATTTGGGGACAGAAAAAGATTTATTAATTTATTATGGATTATCTTTGAAAGTCTTTTCTTATTTATACATTAAGCAATTCCAAATGGAAGTTTAACTTACTTGTAGGTATTTTGTAATCTGTTTTTTTCTACTTAATTTTAGTTCATAATTCTATTTTTATCTATCTAAGCTACTTACATTATAAAAAATAACATCTCAGAGCTGGAGAGATGGCCTAGTGGTTAAGAGCACTGACTGCTCTTACAGAGGACCCGGGTTTGATCCCCAGTACCCATATGGCAGCTGAGAACCATCTTTAACTCCAGTTTCAGGGGAATCTGACGCCCTCTTCTGACCTCCGTGGCATTTCATGGCATGGGTGCCCAAACCTACATGCAGACAGTACATTCATACACATACAAAATAAAGAAAATTAAAAAACAACTAGCATCTCAATTACCAGAGGTACCAAATTAATTATTTAGAACCCTTAATTTACTTATTGAAAATCACACATAGGTCATTTCATTGGGTAGATATGACATTTCAGCCCCTTTTCATTATTAAAATTAAATACTGAAGTTCAAGCAAAAAATTGAGTATTGATACAATTACAACATTTTAATATCTAGAATTTATCATGTTTTAGAAAAAGACACAAATCTGGACATCTTTATTCTTTCAGTATTTCATACATGGATACAATGTATTTTGATTTCATTAACCCTGCACTACCTCCTCCAGCTCCTCCTCTGACCCACTATCCCATTGCCCCAACTTCACATCCTATTAATAGTAATATCATCATTATTATTACCCATAGTCCAATTATTACTGACTTTATGTACATGGAGATAGTGGCCACATCCTTAAAGGATAGTGATTTTTTTTTTCTGTCTTTTTGAAAAAGGGTCTCCCTGCAGCTGCAGCTGTCCTGGAACTAGCTATGTAGACCAGGCTGCCCTTGAATCATAGAAATGCACCAACAATAGTGATTTTAACCTCCCTCAGTAGCCATAACTGTCCATAGCTCCTCAGCTAGGGGTCTGGCCTTGGGAGTCCCTCCCTCAGCTATGCTTGAATTTTAATGACTCCTGATTCAGAAGCTTGTTTTGAGAGTGAAGTCTGAATAAATCACATAAATGAATTGCTGGTATGGCTCAGTAGGATGTATGTATGTATGAGGCTCTGGATTTGAACCCTAACCCCCTAACTCAATCAATCAATCAATCAATCAATTAATCAATCAATATTTTTAAAACATGTAAAATTCTTAAAATGATAAGCAGGACATTATTTTTGTGGTATGGTTTTGAACTTTTTATAAAGATTTTATTGATATATTGTGTATTTCAGACATCATTTCTCACTTCAGTTTAGACATATTCCCCTTTCCCATCACCCCACCCCACCCCAGATCATGCACTCAACCATAAATGTCCTGCATCTTTCTCTCATTCTCTTTTTTATGTTTAAGAATTCACATTTTCCTCCTTATTTTTATATTACTCTAAAATATGGATACATAATTTCCACTCATATACAGTAATTACAGAGTCTGAAAGTAAGTGGTGGATTGATTCTAGAGCCTGTTAAGAGATTTGTTGAAGACCTTATATAAACATGGAAAAGATGTATGGAGACCGCACTTGCAAGTATACAGATGGTCTCTGGAATGCCAGAGAGAGTTATCAAAGGCCACTAAACCAATAAAGCAAATATAGGTCTCCTTGAGTCAAGCAAGTCTCCTCCGTCAGCACCAGCTACACCTCATCTGCCTGGAAATACTGTGCAGCAGTGGCAGCCATGTCTGTATATCCCAAATCTAATTGGCTATTAGCTTTCTCCTTGGAGGAATAACCCATGGCTGATGCCACAAGCTTACATCCTCTAATGGTTAGGAGATGTTATAAACCACAGGAAGACCCTGTCATACTTATCAGAAGAAAATGTAATTCATGGATTAACATACCATCCAAACATCTGTGTCTATACCAAAGTAACCTACCATAACAATTAGTACTGTTTAAATACCTATATATCTAATCGCGTGTGCTTCATTAGTAGGATCGAAAGGCTATATATTATACTGTTTAAATACCTATATATCTAATTGCATGTGCTTCATTAGTAGGATCAAAAGGTTATGCCTGGACAAGCTGGCAGCCCATGAAAGAAAACAGCCAGAATTGACTAGAGACCAAGACAACAGCTCCAGAGAAAGTAGACTGTTTTGCTTCTCATCCACCTGTGCCCCTTTTCTAAGCCTAGGGAACAATCTGCGGAAGAGGGGACATGGTAGTATGTAAGGGCTGAGATTGGGGTGAATGGTGAAACTACAACAATATAGACTGGACACTCATTTGATCAACTTGATTGAACATACAAACCCCCCTGCTGGATGGTGGGACCCATGAGCTGTGTGGGTTTGTGCACAACTGCTCACAAATTGGTTTTACATGAAGGATGCTTGTACTCACAAATTATCGCTTATTGTTAAAAAAAATGAAAACTAAACAAAACAAAACAAAAAAACAGAGAAAGATGCAGAAAAGTTACGGCAGAATGCATGATCTGGAATGGGTAGGGGTGGGGGGAGGGAAGGGGATATATGCCTGAACTGAATTGGAAAATGATGAATGAAATACACAAAGCATCAATGAAAATAAAAAAAGAGATTTACATTATAACAACATAGTTGCTTTCAGATAAACAGAAATATAACAATAGTGTTGTTCTGCTTGCCTTTCATCTGGGGGATTTAGTGTTAGCATTCACAGACGAGGGAAACCATCACCACTTGTTTTTCTGGGACTGTGTTACTTCACTTAACATATTGACTTCGAAATTTACACAATGGAGTACTATTCAGCAGTAAAGAAAGATAACATTATGAACTTTGCAGGTAAATGCATGGAGCTGGAATCCATTATGCTAAGTGAAGTTACACAGTCCCAGAAAAAAAAAATAGAGAATGGTTTCCCTCATTTGTGGATGCTAACACCAAATCCCCCAGATGAAAGGCAAGCTGAACAATATTATTGTTATATTTCTGTTTATCTGAAAGCAACTATGTTGTTATGATGTAAATCTCCCAGTGGGCTCTAGAATCCACCCACCACTTATTTTCAGACTCTGTAATTACTGTATATGGGTGGAGAGTATGTATGTATATTTTGAGAATATAAAATTAATGTAGGAAAATGTGAATTCCTAAGCATATAAAAAAGACCGAGAGAAAGATGCAGGACAGTTATGGCAGAATGCATAATCTGGGATGGGGTGGGGGAAGGGAAAAGGGAATGTGCCTAAACTGAATTGAAAAATGATGTCTGAAATACACAAAACATCAATAAAAGTATACAAAAAGACTCAAAATGAGCCTACCACCTGACCCAGTCACTCCTGGGTATATACCCACAAGACTCATCCTACAGCAGAGATACATGCACATCTATGTTTATTGAAGCTCTCTTCACAATAGCGAAGAGGTGGAACCAACCCAATTGCCCCTCAACTGACGAGTGGTGCAGAAGACAAAAATCTGATACATCTACACAGTGGAGTACTGTTCAGTGGTAAAAAAAGATGACATCATTAACTTTGCAGGTAAAACTTCTCTCTTTAGATAACAGCATGGAAGTTGGTTTAAAACTTTGTGATGACTTTAACCTAGTCATATGCATTTTTATTCATTCTGCTTTAAGAGCCATTTCTTTTTAAAATGCTATTATTTTTATTTATGTTTATTGCATGCATGTATGTAAGTACATCCGTGTCATACATTGTACATGGAGGTCAGCAGAGGCGTCAGATGCCCTGGAACTGGAGTTACAGATGGTTGTTAGCCACCATGTGGGTGCTGGGAACTGAACCTTAGTCCTCTGCAATAGCAGTCAGTGCTCTCAACTGCTGAGCCATGTCTCCAACCTGGAGAGGCATTTCCTAAATTATACTGAACAGGAAATATTTTTATGTATAAGGGCACTCAATCTACAGTTAGATGATTTAAAGTGGAGTACAATTTAGAATTCAACAATTCACCAATTTAGACATGATGACACTTTATTTGCAATAAAATCTCTAACAATTTTGTTTTCAAGAAAATTTGCTTCTTTGATCAAAGAGTAGAAAATGCCTTTGCCTCTATTTGTGCCACTGTAATAAACTTAGAAAGTATTTTAGAAATTTAAAAAGCAGTTTAAACAACAACACTTTCTGTGAGACCAATCTGTGTAATAGGCTTAAAAATTCCCCGGGTGTCTATGTTAGCAAAATACATTTATACATGCCCGAGATCTACTGGGAAAATATCAGTTTATTTAACATGTTAGGAATTATTTTTTCCAGAAATTCCTTGTGGGTAGAAAGGGATGCCTATAAATGGAAAACAGTATGCCCAATGTGTCTTTGTGACATAATCTTTTTTGTATGCTAATTTTTATTGAGCACATTTTATAAAACATTTCTTAATCAAATTTAGACTCATTCCCCCATCCATGCTCCCCCTCGCGCCCTCCCACCCTACCAGAGCCCGTGGATTCCGCCATGCATGTTAAGTCCTGTCTTTTTCTCAGTCTTTTTTTTCCCCTTTGGATGCAAAAGTTTGCTGTTTTGGTCAGTTTTTTGAACAGGTTTTTCTCTATTTTTTTCCCTTTAATTTTATATTACTCCAAAATATGCATATATATACTCCACACATAAATTGGAATTACAAAGTCTGAAAATAAGCTATAGGTTAATTTCAAAACACGTTTAGGGATTCATATTTTAACAGTAAAGTTGCATGCAGGTAAAAAGAAATTTACTTTACATTCTAAATTACATGTATGTTTTAATGTAATTTTTGAAGGTTTTTATAAGAATTTAATGTAAATTTTACAATCAGTTTACAATGTAAACTATACATTATTTTGATATTTCAATAATTCAGGGATTATACTGAAATTATTCTATAAAGCTATCAATACTTTTTTATTTTATATTATTCCAAAATATCCATATATACGCTTCACACATAAGTCAAAATTAAAAATTCTGAAAATAAACTGTAGGTTGATTCCTAAGCACATTTAGAGATTCACATTTTAGCAGTAAATTTGCATGCAGGTATAAAGTCGTGTAACTTTACATTCTTTTTTTAGAATATGACTACATCTCCTCCATCTATATATGATAGTTAGAATGTGTGAGTATAAGTGGTAAGACAATTCTAGAGCCCATTTATAGATTCAAATTGTAATAGCACAGTTGCTTTCAGATACAATGAAATATAATAATAAAGTTGCTCAGATTGGCTACCAACTGGGGGTTTGATGTTAGCATCCACAAATGAGGGAAAACAATTTGCCTTTTATTTTTCTGGGACTGTGTTACTTCACTTAGTATAATTGCTTCAAGTTCCATCCATTTACCAGCAAAGCTCATGATGTCATCTTTCTTCACTGCTGCTTAGAACTTCATTGTGTAGATGTACCACATTTTTGTTATCCAGTCATCTGTTGAGGGGCATTTGGGTTGGTTCTAGGTCTTTGCTATTGTGAAGAGAGCTGCAATAAACATAGCTGTGCATGTATCTTTGTGGTAGGATACATCTTGTGGGTATATACCCAGGAGTGGTATGGCTGAGTTAAGTGGTAGGCTCATTTTGAGTTTTTTAAGGGTTCTCCACACTGCTTTTCACAGTGGTTGTACCAGTTTACATTCCCACCAGCAGTGAATGGGTGTTCCCCTTTCCTCACAACCTCTCCAGCATTTGGTGTCTTTTGTTTTCTTGATCTCAGCTAGTCTTATTGGAGTGAGATGATACCTTAGTGTGATTTCAATTTTCAGTTCCTTAATTATTAATGATGTTGAGCACTTTTCAAGATGTTTCTCAGCTATCTTTATTTCCTTACTGGTGAAGTCTCTGTTCAGCTCTTTACTCTATCTTTGGGGTAGGTCATTTGTTTTCTTACTTCTTTGCTTTTTAAGTAGCTTATATATTCTTGAGGTTAATAGTTTGTCTGATGTATCCATGGTAAATGTTTCCTCCCATTCTGTGGGTATTCACTTCCTTGATTCTTTTTTTTAAACATTTTTTAAATTTTATTTATTTTTGTATGTGTATGAATGTACTGTCTGCATGTAGGTTTGTGCAACCGTGTCATGCAATGCCACAGAGGTCAGAAGAGGGTGTCGGATTCCCCTTGAAGTGGAGTTCTCCTGGAATTGGAGTTACAGATGGTTTTCAGCCATCATGTGGGTGCTGGGGCTCGAACCCGGGTCCTCTGCAAGAGCAGTCGGTGCTCTTAACCACTAGGCTATCTCTCCAGCCCGATTGTTTCTTTAGCTGTACAAAAGCTTTTGAGTTTGATGAGGTCCCACTTGTCAGCTGTTGTCCTTATTTCCTGTGCAGCTGCTGTTTGATTTAGAAAGTCTTTTCCTACACCTATGCCTTGTAGGTTGCTGCCAACTTTTTCTTCTATCACCTTCAGGGTTTCAGGTTTTAGGTTGAGATCTTTGATCCACTTGGAGTTGATTTTTGTACTTGGTGAGAGGTAGGGGTTTAATTTTGTTCTTCTACAAATGGTGATCCAGTTTTGCCAACACCATTTGCTGAAGATGCTATCTTTCCTCCATTGAGCTTTTTTGGCCCCTTTGTCAAATATGAGGTGGCTGAAGTTATATGACCTCAAGCTTGGATCTTCAATTCTGTTCCATTGGTCAATGGTTCTGCTTTACTGCCGTACCAGGCTGTCTTTATGACTATAGCCCTATAATATAGCTTGAAGTCTGGTAATGTAATACCACCAGTATTACACTTTTCTCTCAGAGTTGCTTTAGTTATCCAGGGTCTTATGTTTTTATATATGAATTTAAGGATTTTTTTCTAAGTCTGTGAAAAAGCTCATGGGGATTTTGATTGGGATTGCATTGAATCTGTATATGAATTTGGGCAGAATTTTTACTATATTAATTTTTCCAATCCATGAGCATGGGAGGTCTTTCCATCTTTTGATGTCATTTTCAATCTCTTTCTTCAGGGTTTTAAAATTTTTTTGTAGAGGTTTTGTTGTCTTTGGTTAGGTTTATTCCTATGTATTTTTTGAGGCTATTGTGATTGGGAAGGTCTCCTTATATTCCTTCTCCAGTTGCTTATTGCTGATGTAAAGGAAGGTTGCTGATTTTTCTAGGTTTATTTTGAATCCCACCACTTTTCTGAAACTTTCGATTGTTTCTAAGAGATTTCTGTTGGAGTTTTTAGCGTCCCTTAGGTAAACTATCATATCATCTGCAAAAAGGGATAGTTTTACTTCCTCTTTTCCAATTAGTACTCCTTTAATTTCACTTTCTTGCCTTATTGCTCTAGCACACATTCAAGCACTATATTGAAGAAGAGTGGTGATAATGGACAGCCTTGCCATGTTCCTGCCTTTAATTGGAATGCTTCCAACTTTTCTCCATTTAGGATGATGTTTTCTGTGGGTTTCTTGTATATGGCTTTGATTATATTGAGGAATGATCCTTCCAGTTCAATTCCCTCTAAGACTTCAAGCATGAAGGGATGCTGGATTTTGTCAAACGCTTTTTCTGCATCAATTGAGATAATTGTGTGGCTTTTGTCTTTAAGTCCATTTATATGTTTTAAGATATTTATTGATTTATGTGTGTTGAACCATCCCTGCATCTCTGGTATGAATCCAACCTGATCCTGATGGATGATCTTTTTGATGTGGGTCTGTATGCGATTTGCAAGTATTTTGTTGAGAATTTTTGCATCTGTGTTCATCAATGATATGGGTCTATAATTTTCTTTCTTGTTTGTGTCTTTGCCTGGTTTTGGTATTAGAGTGATGCTGGCTTCCTAGAAGGAATTTGGGATAATTCTCTCTGTATCCTTCTGAAAAGTTTGAGTAATAATGGTTGTAAGACCTATTTAAATGTTTTATAGAATTCTGCTGTGAAACCATCTGGGCCTGGGCTTTGATTAGTTAGGAGGCTTTTTATTACATCTTCAATTTCCTCAAGTGTTATGGGTCTGTTTAAGGTGTGAATCTCTTCATGGATAAGCTTTGGTGAGTCATATCTTTCTACCCTTGGATTAATGAAGCTTACAGACCTCATCAGAGAGGTTTTGAGATGTGTATGTTGTTTAACACAGAAACTCACAAGTGATCAAAGTGCAGAGAATAAGTGTTACCTGACTGAGTGCTCATGCAATATGCTTTTATAAAGTGCATATTAATTAATCTTCAGAACATAAATCCAAAGCAACAGAATGGCATATCAAGAGATTTAAAACATCTTTCCAGATTATAAAATCATATCTTATGATTAAAGTGCTCTTTATGATACTTTTACAAAAAATATTTTTCTCCCTTTATGCCTATTCAGTTTTTTAATTTTTAAAATTTATTTATTTTTTATGTGTATGAGTGTACTTTCTGCAGGTTGGTGCACCTATGTTGTCCAATGCCGTGGAGGTCAGAAGAGGGCATTGGATTCCCCTGGAACTGGAGTTAAAAATGGTACTCGGCCACCATGTGGGTGCTGGAGATCGAACCCAGGTCCTCTGCAAGAGTAGTCAGTGTTCTTAACCACTGAGCCATCTCTCCAGGCCCAATGTCTATTCATTTTTTAATGATTTATCATTTATTACTGCCATTTGAAAAGGCTTAGTCTGTGTACAGACCCAACATTAGCAACAGAATACTTTTGTCTTCTTGCTTTAAATATTGGTTGTCTGGGTTTTGGTTATCAACCACTACTGCTTTCCAAGGCAGGCCACTGTCAAAGAAATATTCATTTTCTCCACTCTGGGGTATAGTACTTAGTGAATCATTTAACATGTGTGGCAGAATTCATGAACTCTGGTGAGGGGGTTATGGATAGGGGAACAGGTTGAAATTTGATTAAGAAATGTTCTATGAAATGGTCAAAAGCTCAATACAAATTAGGAAAAAAAAAGAATAATAACTTCACGTGAAACAGTGAAAATGTTAGCTTTCTGTAGTGTTAAAATATGCAATTTAGGAAAAACCTTCATCTTTAAAATCAAGGAACTGTTAAAATGCAGTATATGCAGTTGGCCATTGGGTACTTTTTAGAAACATAACAATCATATTTGGCCTACATGTAAACTACTTTTATATTATTTAAATTTTGTATATTTGAAATGATATGTGAACTTTATTACAGATAGCCCTTATAAAGACAATTCTCCAGGACTGCAAGTCACACAATAATCCCAGTACACTCATAGTAGGGGACTTCAATACCCCACTGAGTCCTTTGGATAGGTCAACAGGACAAAGAATAAACAGAGAGACATCTGAACTGAATGATATGATACACCAAATGGACCTCATAGACCTCTATCAAATATTCCATCCTAATACCAGAGAATACACTTTCTACTCAGCACCCCACAGAACATTCTCCCAAATCGTCCACATACTCGGACACAGAAGAAACCTCCATAAATACAAAATGATTGAAATAATTTCCAAGGACATACACTCTGTAGTCTCTTATTCTCTACCCAATTGTGGATTTCTGTGTGCATCACACTGTGTCACAGGAGAAAGTGTCACTGGTGAGAGCTCAGGGATGCCTTACAATTCTCTCTACCCCTGTTCCACTATATTCCATGAGCCTTAGGTATATAGTTTCTGGTGTAGATGTGTTATGTAGGGTGCATCTCTCAGAGAAAGATACTCTCTATGTGCAACCAGTTGTGGAACTCTGTACTAGCCACCACCTTTTCCAAATAGAAGAGTCTTTGATGAGTGGTAAGTGGTACACTTGTCTGAAATATAAAATTTAACATACAGTAAGAAATTTCATTTGTCTAGAGATATGAAAGAGATGGGTTTTTCCTAGGATCTATGGCTTCTCCATCTATGTGTATTTGACTGTTTAATGTGCCCCTCCCCCATGAGTTCTTTACCAATGAGAGGGTTTTAAATCCAATTGGATAGCTGTGATTACTCCTAAGACAAAAGTGCCACTACCACACCTATATTCGTTGTTGTGCTGGTCAATGTTATGGTTTCAGGCAGGATTAACCTCCATTCAAATTTTTGGATGGAGCATTCCAAGAGACACCTAGAATAACATAGGCTATTTCCACTGCCCTTGATTACCCCCCAGATTATTAAGGTAAAACCAATTTTCTGAAAAAAGGACACACTTCAGACACTGGATATGGAGCAATGGAGTTGGAACTGACCTTGAAATCTTCTCTCTGAAGACTAAGCCTCACAGTTACAGAGGATACTATGCAAACTTCTAAGGGAGAAAAATCAATCAATCTTCCAAACCCAGAAAAACAATTTTAGCTGAAGTGAATTAAGTTTTGGACTAAACTTAAACAAGCCTTAACAGAGTTTGTTTAATGCCCCGAGTTTATCCCCCAGCACCACACACAAAAACTGTAATATAATTTATATCTATATGTGGATAATTTATTTATTAAAAACTATAATTAGATGACTATACATCAAATATTACTTTATTCTATAAGAAAAAATAATTTTGTCTGTGAGTTTCTTGTATATGGCTTTGATTACATTGAGGAATGATCCTTCCAGTCCAATTCCCTCTAAGACTTTAAGCATGAAGGGATGCTTTTTCTGCATCAATTGAGATGATTGTGTGATTTTTGTCTTTAAGTCCATTTATGTGTTTTATGATATTTATTGATTTATGTATGTTGAACCATCCCTGCATCTCTGGTATGACTCCAACCTGGTCATGATTGATGATCTTTTTTTTATATTCTTTAATTTTTTTTTTCATTTTTGACAATAAGTAATAATTTATGAGTACAATAATCCTTCATGTAAAACCAATTTGCAAGCAGTTGTGCTCAAACCCACACAGCCCAAGGGTCCCACCATTCAGCTGTGGGGGATTGTATGTACAATCAAGTTGATCAAATAAGTGTCCAGTCTATATTGCTGTAGTTTCACATTCACCCCAATCACAGCCCTTACATTCTGCCACGTCCCCTCTTCTACAGATTGTTCCCTAGGCTTAGAAAAGGGGCACAGGTGGACGAGAGGCAAAACAGTCTACTTTCTCTGGAGCTGTCCTTTTGGACTCTGGTCAATTCTGGCTGTTTCCTTTCATGGGCTGACAGTTTGTCCAGGAATAACCTTTCAGTACTACTAATGAAGCACAAGCAATTAGATATATAGGTATTTAAACAGTACTAATTGTTATGGTAGGTTACTTTGGCATAGACACAGATTTCAGATATTCATCCATTTCTCTTAGGTTTTCTAATTTAGTAGAGTATAGGTTTTTGACGTATCCTCATATGATTGTCTGGATCTTTTATCTGTTGTGATGTTTCCCCTTTCATCACAAATGCTATTGATTTGGAGTTGCTCTTTCTTTCTTTTGGTTAACTGGGCTAGAGGTCTGTCTATTTTGTTTATCTTTTCAAAGAACCAGCTTTTGGATTCATTGATTTTTTGTATTGTTTTGTTTCTTTTTTGTTGATTTCTGTTCTGATTTTTGTTATTTCTTCCTGTCTGTTGGGTTTGGGATTCATTAGTTGTTGTCTTTCAGGTTTTTTTAGCTGCAGCGTTAGATCATTTACTTGTTCTCTTTCTGTTGTTTTTTTAATGTGGGCACTTAGGGCTATAAATTTCCCTCTTAGGACTGACTTTAATGTATCTCACAGGTTTTGTTGTGTTGTATTGTCATTTTCGTTTAGTTTCAGGAATGTTTTTATTTCATCTTTATTTCTTCCCTGAGCCACTCACTGTTCAGTATTGTGTTGTTTGGTCTCCGTGTGTTCTTATAATTAGTAGGGCATACCCTGCTGTTAATATTGATCTTTATTGCACTGTGGTCTGATAGAATGCATGGAATAATTCCAATCTTTTTGTATTTGTTGAGGTTTCTTTTGTGTCCTAGTATGTGGTCAGTTTTGGAGAATTTTCTATGGGGCACTAAGTAGAAAGTATATTCTCCGGTGTTTGGATGGAATATTCTGTAGATATCTGTTAGGTTCATTTGGTGTATTGTGTTGTTCGGTTCTGATGTATCTCTGATTATTTTTTTGTCCAGTTGACCTATCCAGGTGGCTCAGTGGGGTATCGAAGTCCCCTACTATTAGCGTGCTGGGACTATTCTGTGTCTTGATGTCCTGAAGGATTGTGTTTATAAAGTTTGGTGCACCAGAGTTTGGGGCATACATATTTACGATTGTGAGATCCTCTAGGTTAATTGTTCCATTGATAAGGATATAATGGCCCTCTTTGTCTTTTCCGACTAACTTAACTCTGAGGTTTATTTTGTCTGATATTAGAAGAGCCACTCCGGCTTGCTTTTTGGTACCATTTGCTTGGAATATTTTTCCCCAGCCTTTTATTCTAAGGTGCTGTCTGTCCTTGAGGGTGAGATGGGTTTCTTGGAGGCAGCATATAGATGGATCTGTTTCCTAATCCATTCTCCCAGTCTATGTCTTTTGATTGGGGAGTTTAGACCATTGATATTTAAGGTTATTATTGAGAGATGTGTGTTGTTTCCTTTCAACTTATTTTTTGTTTGCATTCTTGGTCTAGGTATTTATTTACTCTGTTATGCTTTTGGTAATTTCTCTCTTGGGTTGTTTAAGGATAGTTGCTCCTTTCCTCTGTTCTTTGAATTGCTTCGAGTATTTTCTGAAGTGTTGGGTTTTTTTTTTATTTTATTTATTTACTTATGTGTATGAATGTACTGTCTGCATGTAGGTTTGTGCACCTGTGTCGTGCAATGCTGCAGAGGTCAGAAGAGGGTGTTGGATTCCCCTGGAACTGGAGTTCTCTTGGAATTGGAGTTCTCCTGGAATTGGAGTTACAGACGGTTCTCAGCAGCCATGTGTGTGCTGAGGATCAAACCTGGGTCCTCCAAAAGAGCAGTTGGTGCTCTTAACCACTAGGCCATATCTCCAGCCCTGATGTGTTGGCTCTTTTGACATGTGTTCTTTCATTTTGTTTATGTCCTGAAAGATTTTTCTTTCTCCTTCAACTATGATTGACATTTTTGTTGGGTATAGTAATCTGGGTTGGTATCCAAATTCATTTAGTACTGGGAATACTTTGGTCCATGTTCTTCTGGCTTTCATGGTTTGCACTGAGAAGTCAGGTGTGATCCTGATGGGTTTCCCCTTATATGCAACTTTTTTTTTTCTCTTGTGGTTTTCAGTATTTTGTCCTTGTTTTGAGCATCTAGTGTTTTAACTATGATATGACATGGAGAATTTCTTTTCTGGTCTTGTCTATTTGGTGTTCTATGTGCTTCTTGTATTTCTATGGGTTTGTCTTTTTTCAGTTTGGGGAAGTTTTCTTCTATTATTCTGTTGAAGATCTGTTCAATATCATTCTCTTGGGATTCTTCTCTTTCCTCTAACCCTATGATGTGGATGTTTGGTCTTTTCATAGTGTCCCACATTTCCTGGTTGTTCCACTCTTGTGTTTTTTTAAACTTTTCATAATCTTTACTTGAGGTTTCTAGTTGTGCTGTGTTATTCTGAAGGTCTGATATTCTTTGTTCTGCTTCATCCATTCTGCTTCTGAGGCTTTTTCCCATCCTTTCCTGCTGATTGGATAAATGTTCAATTTCCTTTTTTACTTCATCCTGTGAGTTCTTCAGTATTTCCACTTCCTTTTGGAGCTTTTTATTCTTTTCTTGTAGCTCCTTGCTTTGCTGGTCAGTTTCTTTTTTCCTTTCAGCCTGAGATCTTTTCAGTGTTTCTACTTCCTTCCAGAGTTTGTCATTCTCTCCCTCTAGTTTTTTTCAGAGTTTGTATTTCTCTCCCTCTAGTTCTTTTCAGAGTTTCTATTTCCCTTCCTCTAGTTCTTTTCAGAGTTTGTATTTCTCTTCCTCTAGTTCTTTTCTGAATTTATCAATTTCTCCTTTTAGTTCTTTCCAGAGTTTATCATACTTTCCTTCTAGTTCTTTCATGAGTTTTTCATTCTTTCCCTTTAGTTCTCTGATTTGTTCTTTATAGTCTTTGAATGTGTCTAAAATTGTTCTGCTAAGTTTGGTATCTTGGTTCCCTTCCAGGGAGATCTCATTGTTGGGATTTTCTATAGGATTGATTGAGTTCGATGGGAATTTATTTTGAGCTTGTCCCATATTGTTGTTTTGGGAATGTGTCCCCCCCCTTCTTTATTTGTTTGCTTTCTGTTGCTAATCTCAAATGTTAATATGGAAGACTGGTTGGTCACTCAGTTTGTATCCTGTTTGTTTTTTCCTCAGTTTTGCCTATGCAGCCTCCAATCACTGACACTGCTGGATCCTCCCAACAGCATTAAACTCAGCACCATCAGTTTATACTTTCCACCTCAGCATCAGTAGCTTGAGTGGGGGGTGTTTGAATTCTTTGGCCTGTGCACTGGTCCCCAACTGAGCAGTTGGGCAAAGAGAGTGTGCACCCCTGGCTGGCCTTCTAGCCATGCACACAGATCCTTTCTATGGTCCTAGGCTTGGATGGAGCCTGTGGAGTTGGACCACCCACAGATGGGCCTGTAGGGCACAGACCGACCTGAGGAGTTGGGCACAGAGAGTATGTGCCCCTGGCTGGCCTCCTGGCCATGCACACAGATCTTCCCTATGGTCCTAGGTTTGGGCGGTAACTGTAGAGTTGGGCCACCTGCCATTGTTTATTGAAGCTCTCTTCACAATAGCAAAGAGGTGGAAACAACCCAATTGCTCCTCAACTGACGAGTGGATGACAAAAATCTGGTGTATCTACACAGTGGAATACTAATCAGTGGTAAAGAAAGATGACATCATGAACTTTGCAGGTAAAATTTCTCTCTTTCTACAATAGCTCATCTGCTGAACTCTACTTAGTCTATCCAGAGTCTCTCACTTCAAAAACAGCCAGTTCTTCCCCATCCAACTGTAATCAACTTCTAATATTTCTTCAGCTAATATTGTGTTCTGCTACCAATTTCTGCAGTTTGATGCTGAGATTTAGTCTTATTGAGTTTGCAGTGTCTTCTAAATTTTAACCCTAATGCTATAGGTTCATATCAGTAGGATCCCAGAAGCTTGTAGGATTCTACTTCCATATGGTCTTGTGCCACCTTCCTGATTCTTGTAAACTTTCTGTTCCCTCTTCTGCAATGTTCCCTGAGCCTTAGGTGAGTGAAGCTGAATACAGGTAACCTGTCCATGGACAGATATTCTGTAGACTCCTAATCTCCATGGTTTGGTGGCCCATGACCTTTTGAATTCCTGGTCCCCTGTTGCATGAGACAGATCTCTTAATGAGAGTTAGTGTCCTCTTGGGCCCTTGTTCCATGCAGTGTGAGCCTTAGTTGTAGAGGTTGCATTGTAGATGGGTCACATGGACAATTCACAGATAATGTGTATGTTTTAAGTTGTCTCTTTAGATAATCTTCCTTTATGCCAATTTTCTAATACCTATCTATCCTAACATTTTTATTTCATTATCAGATAAAGGAGAACAAATGCTAGATATTGATCCAGCTCCAATATATTTTTTGTAATGTTCATAGAAGACTACAAAGGATATTTGTTTTTAAAAAGGGGCATGCCCACCTAAGATTAAATAAAAAAAACCCTGAGGAAATCATATTAGTCTAACAATCTAATGACATTACACATAAAATATCTCTACATGAGTCTATGTGTATAGTTGAAGGCTACATAACAATAAACAGTGCCAGACAGGAGAAACCTTCCTTTGACTTCTTGGCTAGGATAGTAGAAGAGACTCCCTATATTACACATGCTATAGCCATAGCCCTTTGAATGACTCCCAAAACTTGAAGGCACAACCCTATTGCTGAAGACAGGACATATTTCTGAGACTGGATTTTGAGAACTGGAGCAAGAATTGACCTGGAAGCCACTTCCTGTGAAGGCTAGCTCTCCTAGCTTTGGAGAGCACTACACCAGCTGCTAAGGGAGAACAGCAATCAATGGTCCCACAGCAGCTTTAAGACCAAATACTCATCCACATCAATATCTGGCACAGCATAAGACACTGGTGCAGTGGTGGCATTTTTATCTTGGGGGCAATAAATGGCTACCTAATTGGACTTAAATCCCACTCAATGAGAGGAAACCCATGTGTGGTACTGTAAACATAGTCAAATACACATGGTTAGAGGGGTCATAGATCTTAGAAAAAATTCCAAGGCTGTCACATCCCCAGGCTAATGTAACTCCTTACTAGGTGCAAAATATGTTTAGCTACATTTACAGCAAATATCACAGACAGCTGTCATCAAAGAAGTTTCTTTTACACCAGAAGAAGACTTCTACAGAGGACCATAACTGGTCACACTGGTCATTGTCAGTGGATTACACAAGTCCAAGCATTACATCCTCAATGCAACCTCTACACATTAGGCTCACAAAACATTGAACAAGGGGCCAAGAGACCAGGCAGATGATGCATGACCAGATGGAAATAGAATCCTACAAGCTCCTGGGTCTCTGCTCATATTAACTTAAATCAATGGTGTCAGCATGCACAAGACCCATACAAACTCAAGCAGACACAAACCTAGCATGGAACAGGGGAAATGGACATCAGAACCCAATATTAGCCTAAGAAATATTTGCAGCTGATTATATTTGGGTGAGGCAGATATGGTCTTTTTTTTAATTTTGTTTATTTCTGTATGTGTATGAATGTACTGCCTGCATGCAAGTCTGTGCACTCGAGTCATGTAATGCCGCGGAGGTCAGAAGAGGGCGTCGGATTCCCCTGGAACTGGAGTTCTCCTGGAATTGGAGTTTCAGACGGTTCTCGGCTGCCATGTGGGTGCTGGGGATCGAACCCGGGTCCTCTGTAAGAGTGGTTGGCGCTCTTAACCGCTAGGCCATCTCTCCAGCCCCAGATATGGTCTTCTTAAAGGATTCTGGATAATCTGACTAGAATTCAGTGAATGAACATATACTGAGGAACTACTGGGGAGATTGATTTGGTACAACAAGCATTAATGCAAAGGACAAAAAGTATGAATTCCAGTGGAGCTGTGGGAGGGTGTTAATGGGGAAGGGAGTATAAAGATAGTTAAGATTGATTGAGATGTTATGTCTGAAATACACAAAAATCCAATAAAAATGTATTGTTTACATACCTTAAAAAGTAAAGAGGTAAACTCAAAATATTGGCCTGAACTTGTCTTTGGAAACTGAAGCTCTGATTTCATAACTCCTTTCCTATTAGATATGTATCAATGTGGCTATGAAATGTAAATTATTTCTTAGTACATTTTGCATTGAATCTAACAATTCATGATACTTAGGGGAAAATGTGAAGTCTAGGAAAAAATTATGCTGAGTTAAACATGACATTCACAGTAAACTGTATGAATTAGACAAAACTATGAGGCCAAAGGGAGGGGGAGCTGTTTGTGTAAAAATATATCAAGACACATCTCAGGATACCAGAAGAGAGTTAATTTGGGGCCCTGCTATTTTTCAGTGATTTATTCTTTGAAATATCTGTACCTTGTCTTTTTCCCTGAGTTTGTTTATTTGGTAACTCAGATACTTTATTGCTCTGACATTTAGAGCACTGCAGAACATGCAGTATCTGCATTTTAAAAGGAACACGTCACAGTGTCCTTTGTTGTTCTCACTAGGTAATGTGGCTGGTTTGGTACATGTAATGATGATCAAAAAAGTGTCATGTAATAGGGTTTCCGAATTGGTTTAAATCATATGTTCATTTCACAATGTTCAAATTACAAAGCTGCATGTCTTGGGACTGGGAGAAGTCAAGGTTATCCTGGTCTATAAAGCTGAGGTTAGATAGTAAAAACCTGTATCACAAAAATTATATTAAATAACTTCATCTGTAATAATTTTTAAAAAATATTAGTGAACTTTCTCTCAGTTAAAATCAAAATAGAGAAAATTTGAAATATTTATTTTGTATAACTAGAACTTTACCAAAGCTAAAATCCCCAAAGAATATAAAATCATTGGAGTTTTTAGAAATTATTCCATATTTTACTATCCAGACACTTGATAACATTTTAAATATGCAGTTGAGAAGGGTGAGAAATTGGCAGAAAATAGTTATTGAGGGCTCAAAGAACTGATGAGAGTTTGAGTCAGCCTCTTGTGACTAGTAAGACCAAACCAGAACTCAGAGGCAAATGAGCTGGGAACTTGGGGGCTCAAGATCTTGGATAAAAACACAGACCAGAAAGTCCAAACCTAGAGTGTGAGCCTCTTTTCACTCCCAGATATCCACTGACTTGTAAGTTGAAAGTGACAGGTTGAGTAGCTAGGCAGAACTTTGTGAATATAAAAGCTACCAGCAGTCTGTAAGCGCTAAGGAAATATACACAAGTAAGGGCTACCAAAGTAGAGGAGAGCTGGAAAAAATCCCAGGGTTTCAGCTGTTAGTCCACGCATGCTGGGCCTCCCCTTCCTGTAGTCTTCACAGGAATAACCCAGACTTCCCCATCACTGAATCTCATGTTCTGTATAAGTTATCTCTCCTTGGATTAAGACGATTAAATTCCTAAATACCAATTAGATGCTGAATAAAAGCTCTCTTAAGAAAGGATCTGTAATATTTATATGCAAAATTCATGATATTTATATAAAAATTTAAGTAAAAATGTGACTAAAATAACTCAGGTATTAAAATTAACCTGTGTAAAAATTTAAGTGCATTTAAGTACTTAGAATGAAGTAAAAGTTATCTTGATAATTGGAATTTATACTCCAAATCAACTTATGTTTGCCTAATATAGAAATTAAAGTAAATTCAAAAGAGAAATAAAATAACTGTAAACGAATATTTCTTTCTATCTGAAAGCAACCATTCTGTTGTAATGTGAGCCTCTTAACGGGGCCTAGAATTAACTTACCACTTATTTTCAGACATGGTAATTAATGTGTATGGGTGGAAGGTATGTATTCATAATTTAGAGTATTATAAAATTAAAGGGAAAATATGAGTTCCTAAATATATTTCAGAGTTAATGTACAACTTATTCCCAGAGGACATAATTCTAGTACATATATAATATTTATATAGAAATATTTTTGAGCAATACAAATGGGAGGGAACAACAACAACAACAACATAAGGACTGGGTCAAAGAACAGACTGATACAGTCAAATTCTGCCCAAAGCAACAAACCTTCACAGAGAAAAACTTTAAAAAGACTGAGAAAAAGATACAGGACATATATGTCAGAATGCATGGGGTGGGATTGGGGAAGAGAAGGGATTATGTCTAAATCGAACTGAAAAATGATGTATGAAATACACAAAGCAATAAAAGTATTACATTAAAACGTGATAGCTAAAGTCATCATGAAAATGTTACAGACCAATATGTTTTATTAATATATTTGAGAAATCTTAAATATCCCTAAGAACAACATTGAACTTGACTAAAAAAAACATTATTTAATAAAATTCCCTGGAACTGCTCATGAATCAACAGAGAAGTTCTGTGACAAACATGGTGTCCTGCCGTGAGATGGAGTCTGGGTTTCAGGCACAGGGTGATGGGCAAGCTAGTAGCTCTATCTGTGTCAGAACAACTTGGGATAGATGTATTAGAGTTGGAGAACCAGGTTCTCTGGCTCAAGTGCCCAGATAAATGGGATAGGGCATTGATAACCTTTACAGTCTTAAAGATGCCAAACCTTATTTTTATGGTATAAAGTATCAGAAGTGGTGATGAGGACACGCTGACCAGGTTCTAAGTCATCCCTCTGGTGATACACATCAGAGGTGCCTGTCCATCTCTAGGTAGAGTATCTGAAGTATGTGATGGCGTCTGGGAAGTCCTGCTGTGCAGTTACATAGTTTATTTATTCATTTATTTATTTATCTATTTTTTATGTATACGAATGTATTGTCTGCATGTAGGTTGGTGCACCCATGTTGTGCAACGTCGCAGAAGTCAGAAGAGGGTGTCGGATCCCCCTGGAACTAGAGTTAAAGACAGTTCTTATCTGCCATGTGGAAGCTGGGACTTGAACCTGGGTCCTCTGTAAGAGCAGTCGGTGGTCTTGACTCCTGAGCCATTCCTCCAGCCCTACATGGATTTTTATTTCAACTTATTTATTTATTTATTTATTTATTTATTTATTTATTTATTTTTGTTCTTTTCGAGACAGGGTCTCCCTGTAGCCCCAGCTGTCCTGGAACTCACTCTGTTGACCAGGCTGGCCTTGAACTCACAAAGATCCGCCTGACTCTGCTGCCCAAGTGCTAGGATTAAAGGTGTGCGCCACCACACCCGGCCCTTTACATAGATTTCTAAATGTTTAAACACTTGCATGTAATTGATAAATATGCATTTTGAGGCAGTTGTGAAACTGGTCTGTATCTATTGGTGTACCCTCGTTCAAATTCAGAGCTTATTGGATTTTATTTTTCTTAATTGTTTTCAGAGTGTCTATGTTGAATTAACATTTGTTACACAGCTGAAAAAAGTCAACTTTCTTCAAAAAAATGAAAGATGATTTAGCATGTATAATTTCACTATTATAACACATTAAATTAATAAAACCAAAAGGTTTGGTCCTTTTGAGACAAGGTCCCCTTGGAACCCCAGCTGGCCTGAAACTCACTATGTAGATCAGGTTGACTTTAGTTTCACAGAGATTCATATAACTGCCTACCTGCCCTCTGTCTCTTGAATGTTGAGAGTAGAAGAATATACCACCATACCCAGCTTAAGACAAACAAAAAAGTTATTATACTTATTATTTCCATTGTTCTTGGTTATCCACCAGAACTTGATGGTAAGATCCTATTGTTGAAGACACCACACATGTGTACCTGAAGACATCAAGCTGGGATAGACCTTGAGTCCTCTTTCTTACTAGCTGTCACAGTGCCAGGAAGGTGTTATATTGGTTGTTGGAGGAGAATGTCATCAAATGTCTTACCCAACTGTGAAACCTGCAGGCTACACTATTAATTGTTCTCTGAAATCTTTTCATTGGTGTATTAATATCATGAATATTATGGAGTAATCTGTGGGAAATTTTAGTTAAGATGGGTAGCATTCTAAACCAATGGGATCTCCCTGGCCACACTCATGGGGTGGGATTTAGTGACAAAAAGGTCTAGGATTTGGCCCTGGGAGTTGAGTCATGCTGTCTATATAACCAGACATTTTGGAATAAAATGCTCTCTGCATTTGGACCTTAACATGCATCCACATGGTGTGCTTTCCTGTGCGTGTTTTCCACATGGATCATCCTGGGATTAAATGGGCTCCCTCACAGTAATCAACCACTTTCTGATCAGCTATAAGGCCCATGCATACCTGGTACTATAAACCTGGAAGAGAACTAGTGGCCAGGGTAGCTACAGGCCCTAGAGGATTACTTACTTCTATTATACTAACAGGACATATTATTAAATTATCTCTTAAGTACAGTTTTTATATCCATGGATTAATGCAGGTTTCAGCCTTTATCAGAGAAATTCCTTTTTGCAGTAGAAGGAAATTTATATGGAGATGTATAATTCCTCAAAGTACAGAGAAAAAGTAATTTGAAACATTCATTCCTGGCTGGGAAACCTGTATTTCACACCCATATGAAACAGGTGACAGAAAGCTTGTAAGAGCCGGTGGTTATGTACAAACGTGTTTTCTTGACACGACAGGGTCAATACACTAGTGAATTCAATGTGATAAAAAAGAATGCATTATCTTGAAAAATTAGAACAGAGTGCAGCTACTAACTTAACAACACACAAAAATTGATAAAAGGTAGGTATATGTAAATGAAAAGGCATTCCATATTTATGAATTGGATGGAATACTATTGCTAAAACAGCAATATTTCTCAATTGAAATCACATATTAAATGTAATCCCATTCAAATTCCCATTGATCTATGGTAGGGAAAGTTAGAACCGAATCCTAAATTTCATATGAAAATAAAAACACAAAAGCTTAAAATCCAAAGTGATAGAGCATATTATGGATTGGATTCACTCTTCCCAATTTCAAAGCATGCTTCAAAGCCACACTCATCCAAAAAACTGTGAGATTAGCCTAAGGAAAAAAACCTTAAATCAGCAGAACAGAATTAATAATTCAGAAATATATTTTCAAAGACCCAACAGTTTCATGTATTTCTTTGTGTTCTACTTTTATTTTCATTATATTCTGAACTAATTTTATTATTTCATTTTGTGTACAGATCTGAGATTTGGCTTGTGTTTTTTTATAAGATCATGAAGTGTATCCTTAAAGTTGTCAGAGAAGTTCAACTGAGATCTGTCTGATATATTTAATACAAGCATGTATTGCTAGAAATTCTCCTCTGAGAACTTTTATTTTCAACTTCACATGTTCTTGTAGGTTGCCAATGTGTAGCCAAACTGATCAAAAGAAGAAGAAAGGAAGGGATCTAAAGAGGGGAGGGAGAGAGAGAGAGAGAGAGAGAGAGAGAGAGAGAGAGAGAGGAATAAAATTATAACTGAAAAGTGAATCATTACAACAGATAACAGTAAAATTCAGACAATTATTAGGGATTATTTTAATAGCCTATATCACATTAAATAGGAAAATATGCAAGAAATGAATATATTTCTAGACTTGTAATTAAGCCTACCAAAGTTAAGCCATGGTGATATACAAATTAAATAATGTGGGGACTGGAGAGATGGCCTAGCGGTTAAGAGCACCGACGCTCTTGCAGAGGACCCAGGTTCGATCCCCAGCATCCACATGGTGGCTAAGAACCGTCTGTAACTCCAATTCCAGGAGAACTCCAGTTCCAGGGGAAGCCGAGACCCTCTTCTGACCTCCGCGGCATTGCACGACACGGGTGCACAGACCTGCATGCAGACAGTACATACATACACATACAAAGATAAATAATAATAATAAAAAATAATGTGTGCAATGAAATTAAAGCAGAAAAACAAATTAAATAACAACAATTAATACAAACAAAGAAAAAACAAGGCCCAAATCAATCCAATGCTGAATTCTTCCATATGTTGAAAGATGAAAATATATCAGTTCTCTTCAAATTACTTCATAAATTATAAATAGAAGTAACAAAATTAAGCTTACTTTATGAAGCCAGCATAACTTAGAGAACAAAACCAGATAAGGATGCAATGAAAACAACAAAAAAATTCTCAGTAAAATACAAACAAGCTAGAATTCATAGCATATGAAAAATATAATTTGCTATCATCAAACTTACTTCATTTCAGGTGTACAAAATGCTTCAATACATGCCAGTCAATAAATGTGGTAATCACCTAAATAAAATCAAGGATAAAAATCACATGATAAATTGGCAGATGGCGAAAAGGCCCTTTAAAAATCTAATATCCCTTCATGATAAAGCCCATGAAGAAATTAGGATTAAGGGGAACATAGCATATCAAAGGCTATATATGAAAAGTAATATCCAACATTATACTAAATGGGAAAAAATCAAAACATTTTTAATAAAACCAGGATAAGAGAAGGGTGTCCACTTATTCTGTTATTAGTATAGTGTATGGAGCTAGGACAAAAAGGAAATAAATAGTATACAAAGGGTAAAGGAATCTCTCAAATTAATTGCACATAATATATTTCTATATATGATAGAGTCCCTAAAGACTCGATCATAAATATCTCACAACTTATAAAAACATTCACTAATGTAACATGTTATAAAATCAAAATACAATAATCAGTAGTGTTCTATATATGTCAATATGACATGCTGTGGTAGGAATCAAGAAAATAATAGTTTTTTTAAAAGGTTTTGACGACTGCACTTGCTGCGTTATTGTGAAAATCTGAGTCAGTATCTTAGCATCTACCAAGAAGCTGGGAATTGTTTTGTGAATACTTGTAACCCCTGTACTCTAGGGGGACAATGAGAAAAGGGTTGTAGGTGCATGTTGGCTGACAGAACAAAAATCATAAACTCTAAGCTCAGGAAGAGACTCTACCTCAAATAGGTTGAAATTGATATAGGAGAATATTTGATGCTCTTCTCTGCCCTTAAGGCCCACAGGTGCAGGCACCACATCAATGCAAACATACGTCTACAGATCATACCTGTACACACACACACACACACACACACACACACACACACACAAACACACACACACAGAGGAGTCACATGCATGAATGACAAAAACAGTTTCTAGATCAGCTGTGCTTGGGCCTTGGCCCTGCCCTCTGAGGCTGCCAGAAAGTATCTGACCATCTAGAAAAGTGTGCCTGTCACTTCTTTTCAAAAAATCTTCCTTTTTGCAACAGAGACTCTTACAGAGTTCCAGAGCTGTTCAAATGTAGAGAATAAGTGTCTTTGATATACTGAAGCTTCAGTGACAGATCTTCAATGCAACCTGTCCACATAGGATGAAGGCGTCTCTCACCTCTCACCAGAGAAATTTCTTCATGGAGCAGATGATGATTAACATAGAAACTCACAATTGACCAACGTGTAGAAAACAAGCCACCTCAGAGTCCTTATCCCCAAATAGGATACCTGATTCCAACCTCTGCCTCCAAAGGCTCAGGGATCATTGCAGAAGAGTGGACCAAAGAGCCAGATGGAGTGGATAAACACAAGGAAATGGAGTCTTCCAGATAGCCTGTTAGAGACACAGATGAACTCACAGCATTAGTGACCACATGAATGAGTCCTATGACCACTAAAGGTCAAGCCAGCCAAAATCCCAGTCTACACAGGGGAAGTGGGCAAGAAATCCCCAACCAGCTCAAGGAACTTTTGGAAAATGATGGCTGCTGTGGAGGAGAAAGACAGCATCCACAGGGATGAGGCTCTTAGTGGGCAAAGTGGATGTATAAATGCTGAAGGAGATTTGGGGATAAAGAACAGATTTTATGGGGTATCTACATCTATCTCTATATCTATCTATGTCGATCTCCATCTCTATATCTATAGCTATATCTATGTCTATATATCTATCTGTCTCTGTATCTTTCTCTGTCTCTGTCTCCTTTCTCTCTTTTGCTCTCTGTCTCTGTCTGTCTCCTCTCTCTATATATATATTATATAATATATATTATATATATAATAATAATCTATCTCTATACATAGATATATATTATATATATGTATTATATTATATATAATATATTATATATAATATATATGTAGTATATATTATATATAATATATTATATAATATATATATATTAAAGAGTACATTAAATTGGACAAGAAAGTAGTGGGAAGAGATGTAGGTAAGGTAAGGGATCTAAATACCATTAAACTATATGCTGCGTCTAAATCACAAAAATTCAATTAAAACTCAGTTTGTAAAAAGAAATTGATTTAGAATAATGTTATCCAAGGATGTGGAAGGCTTTACAGTGAAAAATTTAAAACACTGAAGGAAGAAATTGTAGAAGACACTAGATGAAGAAAAGACCACGCCTTCTAATGGACAGGCAGAAATAATACTATAAAATGATTATATTACCCAAAGCAATTTTATATTCAACTCAGTAACCATAAAATTTCCAACAAAATAATTCATAGAAATAAAAATATAACAATCTTAAGATTCATATGGACACAGAAATCACACTAAATATCCAGAAAATTCTGAGCCATTGGCGATAATACCCTTCCTTACTTCAAACTATACTATACAGCTTTAATCACAGCATGTTACTGGGAATAAAAGCCATATTGATCAATAGAACAGCATGAAGGATTCATTTCTAAACACACACCTACAGCAGCCCAGTTTTTGTAAAAGATACTTAAGAACAACTCTTATAAGGAAAAAAAAAACTCTCATTATCAAAAAATACTAGGAAAATTAGATATCCAGCTATACACAAATGAAACTGAAAACCTGTCTCTCATTTTGTATAAAGATCAATTCATAATGGATCATAATGGTGAGAGACTGGATCACTGAAAGCAATAGAGAACCAAAGGGAAATCATTATAAGATATCAATATGGCAATGACTTTTTGAAGAGGAATCCAATAGCTCAGTAAATTTATCCAAAAGTTGACAAATGGGATAACAGGAGGTCACAAATAATCTACTCAGAAAGAGACAGTCTTGAGAGTGAAGAAGCAGCCTATAAGATGGGGAAAATGTGACAGAAGATTCATATCTGCAATGTAAAAAATGATTAAAAACTCAGATGCCATGACAAATTCCCTCCCAAATACAAAGAATAGGATAATCAAGTTTACAAAAAAATGAAGTACAACTGCAAGGTATATTCAGCATCCCCAGACATCATAATAATGCAAATGTAAACTGCATAGAGATTCCATTTCTGTCTACATAAATAGCATCAAATGGTGCTGAACATGTAAGAAATGTGGAACCCTTATACAAAATTCATCCAGTCTGGAAATTGGTATGGAGCTTCCTTTAAAATCTGAAAATATGGGGCATGGATAGGGAATGGTGTCTAGTGTGGAGGCAGAGCCAGCAGGTCGATCTCTGTGAGTTCAAGACCAGCCTGGGACTAAAGGGAGACCCTGTCTCAAAAAAGCCAAAAAAAAAAAAAAAACCTGTTGTATGAAATGTAAAAAAGCTGAATAAAAATATTTTAAAAAATAGATGTGCCATATGACTATGCCATACTATACCTAATAATATACCTGAAGAGCCCTAACTCACTGTACCACAGAGATGCTTCATGTCTATGTAACTACAGCCCTATTCCCAATAACCAAATGATGGAATCAGCCTTGGAACTCAGCAACAGATAAATTCACAAGGAAACTATTTTGTTTACACACAGTGGAGTTCTCTTTGGGCATAAAGAAAATGTAATTATATGGATTCCAGAAAAATGGATGCAAGAGATCATCATATTAGGAGAAATAAGTCAGACTCTGAAATACAAATATTTTGTTTTCTTTCATTTGTAAGTCCTATATTGTATACAGATATAGCAAATCATATATACATACATATATTTGTAATATGAAAGGACAAAACTGAGAAATAAATGATGAATAGCAGAAAGAGAAATAAGGGAGGATATGGAATAACTATGGTGAAACTATGTGATGTATCTGTATGAAAATGTCCTTATGAAATCCATCATTATGTACAATGAATATATGCCAATAAAACTTTTAAAAACAGCCGGGCGTGGTGGCACACGCCTTTAATCCTAGCACTTGGGAGGCAGAGGCAGGCGGATCTTTGTGAGTTCAAGGTGAGCCTGGTCTACAGAGTGAGTTCCAGGACGGCTGAGGCTACAGAGAGACCCTGTCTGGAAAAAAGACCAAAAAAAAAAAAAAAAAAAACTTTTAAAAACAAATTCAGAAATAAAAAATTACATTATCTAATTTCCATGAAGAGCTCCAGGGTTTTCTTGTGAAAAGTGTGTTTTGGGGTCCACTATATTTTTTAAGGTGTTGGAAAAAAGGAATCAAAATCATTTGAGCTTTTAATTAATTCAGAGACACTGGAGAAAGATATGCTTCTTCTGTGCATTTGTGCTTGTGATATTTTTCTATGAAGCCAACTCACTAACACATACATGATGCTCTGGTTTCCACAGGGCCACCACTTGAGTCTCCATCTGGGGTTTAACCCTAATCGTGTTGTTATGGTCCTGTACTCTATGCTCTGTGATATGGACACACTTCATTAGTGAAATCTTGTCACCTCTGAGAGAAAGGACACTAGGGGAGTTGTTACTAACTTTGATTTAATCCTGTGGCTCAGGCTCACGGTCTGGAAATGATGATGAGTTCTGAGGGCAATAAAGCCCACTCTGCTTCAATGTGAAGACCAGCCAGTTGAAATTCCCTGGAAGTGCATCTTAGCTTACTAAGAAGCAAGGTGAGTAAGCTTATGGATTTCTTCATGCACTTAGCATCAGACTCCATGCATACTTTTGGTATCCAGAAAACCAGCAAAATACTTGTCACATGTAGTTAAGATTTCACCCAGGATATGCTCACCCAGTGGCTTCTGGCCTCCCCCCACCTCTGGGTTCCCAAGACCCATGAGAAAGGATCTCTGAATCACAGTTCAGTGAAGTCTAGCCAGGTTACTCAGGCTTGCCTACAAAGTGAATGGAAATAACTAACATGCCAAGTAGCTGCTCCCTTCCCCCTATCTAAATTAAAAGTCCCTGAATGGACTCAGTGACCTCTCTTCCCTCCCCACCACCAGCAGTGACAGAGTGGCAAGAGGTGGTTCTCTAACTCCTCCCTTAGAGAGGTGGGAGTTCCTGGGTATGAGAAAACTTTAATGTCAAAAGTCCATTTAGAGGACTGTCAACCTTACATCACAGGATAGAGCAACAAAATAATAAAAGTCTTTCCTCACTGCTGACATTGAAAACAAAATCAAAATAACTTTCTTTTACCCAAATCCATTGTATATACACCATTTCATCACAGACCTTCACGTACCATCTAGGATAAAAAATAATAACCAAATAAATAGGTAAGTTGTGCTCCTTCTTTCTAATATTGACTAGGGACTCAGCGTGAAAGATCCTGTTAATTCCCCACTCAGATGTGTTTATCAAAACCACTCCTCTGTCTCTTAGAGTCTTAAGATTTTGCAGACTTCCTGTCCTTGAAATATAGGTGGATTCATTCATTATCTTTAAGTGGCTGGAAATTAGCACCATGAGTAAATATGGTAGGGATGGCTGGATTTAAGGAACAAAATTCTAGTACTGAAGATCGTCATATTTGGAGATTCCGCAGGTACCTTTTTCGTGACCTTGTCCTCAAATGCCTAATGGCTTTTTCAAGGGCCCTCTTCACAGTGCACCAAGTTATTTTACAAATTTATTATCTTATAGACCAGGAAAGGTTTACTTAGCTTTCCAGGAAGCTAGAGGAACAGTTCATAGCCACAGACAGTTTCATGGAAGCACTGGAAGAACTGAAACTTTTTTTTTTTTTTTTTTGGTCTTTTTGAGACAGGGTCTCCCTGTAGCTCCAGCTGTCCTGGAACTCACTCTATAGCCCAGGCTGGCCTTGAACTCACAAAGATCCGCCTGCCTCCACCTCCCAAGTGCTAGGATTAAAGGCGTGTGCCACCATGCCAGGCTAGAACTGAAACTTTATACTTGCTATGGTGGCCTCCATTCTTTCCTCATAAGGACCCCATTTCTTTTTCTGGTTCTATATTTGAAAAGAGGATTCTGATAAGAAATAAACCTAAGCATTATGACATTCATTTACTGAAAATTACTTCAATTTTCTGACTATCCATTCTTTACCTATTATAATTATGTGTTAAATAATGACATTATTGATCACCATGGCTAGTACTTATTGTCAGCTTCATTGTATTTAGAAGCATCTACAAGATTAGTGAAATGCATCTCTACGATGGCATTTTTGGAGAGGGTTAACTAAATCCATCTTGAATTTGTGTGGTACCCTCACATATGTTTAGGATCTGGGAAGAAATTTGATTTCCAAGTTTTCCAAGTCAAAATATTATTTCTGATGCAGTTTAGCAGGCTTTTCAGGGACTGGCCACACATATATTTCTAGAATTCCTTGCATACCTTTTATTGGATAACCCCTTTCCTTCCTATGCATACTCAGAACTATAAAATATATGGAGCACAAGGAGAGAGCTAGCCTTAATATCTTTTCTGCTGGCCAGGAAGGGAAAAGAAGATAAGACACACTCTGAGAACATGTGGTCTTCTAAAGCTGGATTCAAGGCTTTCCCAAAATGTTTAAATGGATTTGAGGAAGGGAAGTGATCACTCTTCTGAAAACAGGAAAAATGAAAATTTATGCTGACCTAGAGAGTTCTGGAACATTTTGAGGTTTACTATCCTTATTAGAATCAACCCAGATAGTCCAGTCTTCAGTTCTTCATCCTTATTTATAAGGGAAGTGATTCCGGAATAGAATATTTATTCACTAAAACCTTTGAAACTCTACCACTTTTACAGTGAGACACTAGGACTTATCTATAGCCATGTTTTCTTTCTGACATGAAGGAATGAACTTCTTAAGTTTAGGAGTTTGTGATATTCACACTCACAAAATGTGTTGTTAAAAACAACACATTTATTTCTACATGCTGTCATTTCAATGGATAAGTGGCACTAAACAATAAACTCAATGTATGGACATAAGCACTAGCTCCACCTATGTAGCAAAACAACATAGTCTCTGTGCTAGAGACCATCAGTCACTGCTCTGCATCCCATGAAGTAAGTAGTCTATGTTCCTGACATCCCTTCCTCGTCTTCTGAGTTCTAATACCACTCTCAAGTCCAAATATTTGCACTCAGATTTTTCTAAAAAGGCTTGGAAATAGAAATACTTAAGAAAACAAGTGGAGTTTTAATTTTTTTTGAAATGTTGCCCTCAGAAGAACAAAAAATAAAGCAAGTTGTATGAGAAAAAAACCCTGAATATGTGTGATTGCTACCTTGAGTTTCAACTTGACTGAATCTGAAAAGTGCAAGTGATTGGATGTTCCTGTGGATGGAGCTTTGTTGTTGGTTTGTTTCCTTTTGTTTAATCATATTATTTGAAATAAAAAGAGCTCACCTAAATTTGGGCAACATCTTCTGGTGATAACCCCAATGAAAATACATGGAAGAAGGAAATTTTGTGGTCTTGTTTTTGCCTGCTTGTCTTCACTCTTGCTGGCAAGTTGATCTCCCTTGCTTTGGCATTCCTTTGCTAATATTAGAACCAACTTCTTTGGGCTGCCAATATAGATGTAGTATCATGAGCTATCCAGCAATCTTCTGGGTTTCAGTGACAGGTTGAGAGTGCTTATATATAAAGCCCTGTGGGCTGGGCAATTTATATATATATATTCTATATATATCTATATTATATAAATAATTTCATTCTATCAGTTCTCTTCATTTAGAGAACCCTGACTAGCACAATATGATTCAGCTTTATCACAGAGTTCAGAAACATGAAGTGTGCTACTAATTTTGTGTCACAGAAGGCAAGGGGTTATCCTTTTGAGTGCTTTTATATTTGTCATTAAACTATGCACTGGAATGCTTGAGTATTCAAATGGATGAATGGATAGATTATAGAGAGATAGATGGATTGATAGATGATTACATGTATACATATATGCAGACTCATGTTAACATTGATTTAGTTGAGGAAAAATTGTATGAAAATGAAAAAGAAATGTGGCCAGGCAGACACTTGTCAAAGGGACAGACACAGTACAGAAAGCCCCTTGTGAGAAAAAAACAGATAAGCCATGGAAAGTTAACAACTCCTAAGACCATGGAACTCTGGGACAACCAATATGCCACTGCATCTTGGGAAAGCTGTAAGCATGACAGCACAATCTGAGAAAGTCTTTTAGTTGACTGAGCCCAGAATAGCCATAAAGATCAATACCTCCGGAAATAAAAAGAGTGGCAAGCTGGAGAACTCTATCTTATGTCTGAATTCCAGGGTGTGCTGAAGAGCCTCTTATTTGGACTTTGAGTATGGAGGCAGCATCATTTGCTTATAGCAACACTTCTGGAATCTGTTATGGAACCAGGCCAGATTCCTGATCCAAGTTCCATCCAGAGTTGAGCTAACCCTTAGTTAAAAATTGGCTAATCTAAAACAAACAAACAAACAAACAAAAAAATTCTTTCAGTGCTTTTAGAAATTATCTAATGGCTTCTCTATCATAACAAAGGAAATGAAAACCAAAGAACAACAAAATAATACATTTGCTTTATATATCTTTTTGGCAACACTAAATGTTAACAGTGATTTATTCACTTATTTAGTTACTTTCTCTGTGTGTGTGTGTGTGTGTGTGTGTGTGTAGATAGCAGATTACCACTGTGAGTGGATTGTTTATTAGATGTAGGGTACTTAAGGAGGCCATTGACTTTTCAAGACAATTGTCCTAAGATCTTAAATCAGTCATGTGTAAGGTTATTTATGAAGTCTATTCTGTGACAGAGGTGATTTACTATAACTCTAGACATGTTGCTGGTTTTCCAATAAAATACATTTCTCATCTATTTATTTGATTTCATTTCATGCCAGGATTTAGGCAAGACTAAAGTATGATGCACATTTGAAAAATGAATGAAGTTCTTTTTTTTTTTTTGGTCTTTTTGAGACAGGCTCTCCCTGTAGCCACAGCTGGCCTGGAACTCACTCTATAGACCAGTGTGGCCTTGAACTCACAGAGATCCACCTGCCTCTGCCTCCTCTGGAGTGGTGGGATTAAAGGCATGTACCACCAATCCCAGCATCATGAATAAAGTTCTTTTAAGTTCACTCTACCCTCCTCTGTTTGTATGGATATTTATTTCCCCTTCCTGTGTACTAATTATTTCTTCATTTGAGATAGCTGAACATGTACTTCAGTATATTTATACATCCCTCCCTCTATTATTTCATTCTAGTTGTTTATTTTGATGTCTCATGTTCAGAACTCAGATCTTAGCCTTTCTGACACAGAATTACAATGCAATTCATTTATACCAGAAATACACAGCATATACGCTCTATGAGGCTATTTGCCTGGATTTCAGCACTGTACTGTTTTCTCCAGTGATCATGACAAAGGTCTAGAACAGGATATTTAAAAAACAGAAATTTACTGACTTACAGTTCTTGGGTATAGAAGTCTGTGGTCAAGGTGTTAGCAGGATTTCTTGTGAGCCAGAAAACCATGAGGAAAGAAATCTGCCTTCCGTTCTCCACTTGGCCTTGGCAGTTCCCTAAGAGATTTGGTGGTTCTTGACATCTTCAGTATTATCAACATTTCATTCTGTCTTTACATGACTGTATCCCTGTGGACATGCCTCTCAGAAAATTTCCTATTTTACACTGAAAACAGTCAGAATGTGTAGGAGACCCTCCCTAATAACCACACCTTAAAGAGTCTGATTAATAAATAATTGTACTTCTGAATTAGAGAAGGATGACCTTTCAACTTATGATTTGGTGCAGGGGAATTGGCTCTAACCTTACAGCCACTTACCCTAACATTACTTTTTTGGATCTGCTGAACAACCCTATTCTCTACCTCAAGTTTTAAATGAAGAGCAAGAAAGAAATCATGGAAGAACAGAGAATGATGCCTTGAGCAAACTAAATACTACTGATAAAAAAAGAACACGATATTTTTGATACATTTACACATTTTAGCAAATGTATAAATTCATCTAGGGAGAGTGTTTTTCATAAAACAGAGTTTAGGTATCACTATTTTCAAGATGCCAGGTGAAGTGCATTAAGAGAAATTCATGGCATTCCCTACCAGGGATATTTAAAGCTCTGATACTTAACAATTGCTTACATTTAAAACACATCACATATGGCCTGTGAAGGATGGGTCAAAATGCATTTGCCACCAAACTTGTTGGTCTGAATTGGTTTCCTAAGAAATACACCATAGAACGAGAAAGCCAATTCCCAAGACCTGCCTTCTGTTCTGCAAATCTGTATACACACAAACACACACACACACACACACACACACAACTGCACACACTTATAAACACACAGAATAAATTAAAGTGTAATAGAAAAAAAAATAAATCTAATAGATTCATGCCTGACTGTCAGAAAGTCTGTTATGAGTATTTTCTGGTAGCTTGTAGCTGTCTAGCTATTGATTTCAAGAAATTCACCTGAAATATTGCTTTATAGTTTATTTGAGAAAATTGCTATGTAGTTGATTATACATGCAAAGCAGTTTGAAGTTTTTGTTAGAATGCAAGTTCTAAATGTGAATTTCCATACCTTATGCTAATGTGGGGAAAGAAGAGAAACAAAGCCAGAAAATTCTCTCAGGCTTAATAAACTAAGGGATAAATATATTTGGTACTTTAAGATGTAAATGAATAGCATATTACATCCTTATATAGCTACATAAATGGTTGTATTTCTATAATTTTATAATAATAAAGCTTTGAGCTTATTTGTATCTATGTAGTTTCTGAAGAACCATTACCACCTTTCCACCTGCTCGCATTTTGTATTTTATGCTGTGATATTGACAAAATAATAAAGTTCTTACTGTAATTTGTTTGTACATTATTCTCAGTTGCGCTTCAAGCTTATATGAACAGGAATCATGTGAAACATTTTTAGGCAATCAAAAAACAACCAAGCATCCAAGATATCAAAGTAATAGAAAGAGCTTAAATGATGTCATAAAAATTCAGCCTTCAAAAGAGTTTCTGCTTGGTATGTTGGCAAACTTGACCTCAATTCCTATATTTGGTTTGGTTTATTTTCATCAATTTGATTGATGTGTAAACTGTATCCAGTAAGCTCCACAAAAATGTTTATGATTTGATAACTGACTTACATATATTAAACCAGCATGACATGCATCTTTAAATATGCCTCACCCTCAGTGTTTCCTTCTAAGCTTTCATAATCGTGTCTTCTTGGATGTATTATGTCACACCCAAAGTGCAGGCTACTGCAATAGGTCACTTTGTGTTTTATAAAATAATGAAGAAATGGTATCTAACAAGATGTGCATACTGGTTTTATGTACATGTACTTCATGACTTTGTGACAATTACCCATTTTGTGTTTATATTTTACACTTTTATTACTGATCAGTTTACATTGTTTAGTTGTATCACAGTTTGCCCATTTACCTGGCAATGTTCAGTTAGGTTCTTTGCAGTTTCAAGTTGTTGAAGATGAAGGTGCTGTAAACACTAAGTACAAGCTTCCCATGAGGATTCTTTGAGTTCACTTGGTCAGGTATGTCAGAGGGGCTTGGCAGCACCAGAGGTTAGGTTTGTATTTAACTTTATAAGAAACAGCAGTGGCTTAGAAGATAGCTTAGGAAGAAAAGTACTTTCTTGGAAAGGATGAATATTTTGATGGTGTTTTTGTCAAGGTCTCCCCATAACCCCCAACTGGCCTGGAACTCACAATGTAGATCAGGCTGGCCTTGAGCTCACAGAGATCCACCTGCCTCTGCCCCTCTAACCCTGCAGTACTGGGATTAAAGACATTCACCACCATGCATGGCTGAGAATTTGAGTTTTATCCTTAGAAACCACATAAATAATAAAACACAATGGAATGGACTTGCAATCCCCACATTGGTGAGGTGGAGAGAGGTGACTCTATGGGCCTGGCTGACCAGCCAACCCAGCCTACTAAGTGTGTTCTAGGCTAGTGGGAGCATTTGCCTTAAAAAAAAGATAGGCATCGCCTGAAGAATGATATCCAAAATTGTTCTCTGAACTCAACTTGTATGTGCATTGTCTACTTCCCATCCAATAAAGAAACTAACTAGCATGCTTAACTTTCCATGAATATTGTTTTAAAATTTAAGCCAATGTACGTTATTACTACACCTACCATTTATGTGCTCAATTATTTTAATTTTAGTGATTTTATGAGGTGTTGAGTGGTATTCTAAGTGATGATTGATTTGAATTTTTACAAGTTTAATTGTGCTCAACATCTTTCCGTGAATGTATTTGTTAATGTATTAGTCAGGGTCCTCTAAAGAAACAGATGCCTTTTAATCCTAGCACTTGAGAGGCAGAGGCAGGCAGATCTTTGTGAGTTCAAAGCCAGCCTGGTCTACAGAGTGAGTTCCAGGACAGCTGGGGCTACAGAGAAACCCTGCCTCAAAAACACAAAAAAAAAAAAAAAAAAAGAAGCAGAATCAATAGAATGAATATCTATCTATCATCTTTCTATCTATCATGTATACAAATTTATTGATTTGCTCATGGGATAGAGTCTGAGTAGTCCAACAATAGCTGGACCTCACAGGAGAGGCCTGGAATCCAGGCAGTTGCTCAGTGCATAAGGCTGGATGTCTCAGTAGTCCCAATCTGGTGCTGAAGGCCCAATGGATTCCAGAAGATCTACCCATCTCAGTCTACACTGGGATCCAAAGAGTTGATCACAGCAGCAAGACAAACTCACCAATGAGAGAGAAAGCAAGAGGCAAAAAAAAAAAAAATGGTAAGCTCCCTTCTGCCATGGCTTTTTATACCTGCTGCCATTAGAAGGTAATGCCCAGATTTAGGGTGGGTCATCTGGTTTGAGATAATCCAATCTTAAAATCTCTTTCTCATGTTTGTTCATCCCAAATCCAGTCAAGTTGACACCTGGGATTAACAGGATTAACCATCAAAATCCACCCCTTGTCAACTGAATTGCCAAAGGCCAGATGAGTGTAGTTATCATAGTTATCACAATGGACAGTGAAGGCAAAGAAAAGCCTATAATGAATGGCATGACCAGAATGGATCTTAGGAAGTGGCTAATTAATCATGGCATTCCCAGGAACAAAATACAGAAAAAGCCTATAAAGATTTTATTTGATCTGTATAAGCAGAAAACCTCTAGAACAAATGACAGAAAGTCAACATTGGATCTTAGCAATAGCAAATCCTGTCCAGTGAACCAGTTTCCAGACGAGACAGTTCACAGACCTGGAACCCCTTGAATGAAGGGGTGGTTGGGCTCCCATGAGGAAGATTGTTGTCACAATACCAAAGAGTTATGCTGTTTGCCTTCCTCCTGTCCTTCACCAGAGGGACCTGAGGCCTTTTACTAGGGTAAGTGTACACTGGAGAAAAGGAAATAATCAGACTTTTTGAGGCCTACTGGATACTGGTTCTGAGTTGACATTGATCCCAGGAGACCCAAAAAAGCATTGTGGCCCTCCAGTTAAAGTAGGGGCTTAGGGTGATAAATGGAGTTTTGGCTGATTTCCAACTCACAGGGTGCCCAAAGGGTCCCAGGACACATCCTGTGGTTATTTAACCAGTCCCACAAAGTATAATTGGAATAGATTTACTTAGAAATTGGCAGAATCCTCCCACTGTTCCCTGACCTGTGGAGTGAGGGCTGTTATGGTTGGATAGACCAGATGGAAACCATTGGTGTTGCCTCTACCAGGGAAAATTGTGGACCAAAAACAGTATCATATCCCTGGAGGGATTGCAGAAATTACTGCCACCATCGAGGACTTGAAGGATGCAGGGGTGGTGATCCCTACCACATCTCCCAGGTCATAGTTCATCACTCAAGGAGCTCAAGGTATGAATTCAAGGCAGGAACCTGGAGGCAAGAGCTGAGGCACAGGCCAACTCAGTCTATGTTGTGATCAAAAGAGTTGATCACAGCATCAAGACAAACTCACCAGTGTGTTTCAATTTCTGTGACAAAACACAGTGACCACTAACAACTTGGTGAGGAAAGATGTAGGCATTCTTTTGGCAGAAGCACTTAAAATCAGTTACCTAACAGCCAAAACCTTGACCCCTGCTGTTATTCTCACAGACCTGTGAAGCCTGGGCTGTCTTTTGATTTCTCAGGAAAGAACTTTGATCTGGAATATAGCCTGAGGTTCCCTTGTCCAAATTACCTGCCCCAGCCCCCAGTTGTGTGTATGTGTCTTGGCCCATGAATCGGTTGGTATAAAAGCCTTGAGTTCCAACATTAAACTTGAGTCACTTTCCTCCAGGATTTTTCTCTGAGTCCATTTCTTTCTCATTCCACAGGTAACCTCCCACGGTCCCCTCCCCTCTCCTTACCAGGAGCTTAGGAACTGTTAGCCTGCCAGCAGGAAACAGCTCCAAAAGCCTGCAGTCTTGTAGGACTTCTAGCCTGGTTCTAGGAGAGAAGAATATTGAGTGGATTGCAGCCATGTGTGACTAAAGGACCATTAGACCCACAGAAAGACTTTATTCAGCTTATATCTCCTAGGTCATAGTTCATCACTCAGGGAGCCCAAGGTAGGAACTCAGGGCAGGAACCCGGAGGTAGGAGCTAAGGCATAGGCCATGGAGGACTGCTTCTTATTGGCTTGCTCCTCTGGCCCATGCTTAGCCTGCCTTCTTATACTGTACATAACAACCTCCCTGATGTGGCACTACCTACACTGGGCTGCCCCCCCCCATAACTCAACAATCCAGACGATACTCCACAGACATGGCTGCAGGCCAGTCCAATGGAGCCAATTCCCCAATTGAGATTCCCTCAACTGAGGTGTGTCAAGTTGACACCAAAGCTATCCAGCACAATTGACCCGTTGTCAACTTGACACACAAACATATCACTATTAAACCATTACCTTTCCATTTCTTATCCTAAGGTATGATGTTAACATTATTCACAACATAAGACAGTACAACCTTAAATGCCCCACAGTTCTTAAAATGTCCAAACACTTAGAAGTTTACAGTTTGTTAAAAGTCTCTTAACTGTGGGTTCCTGTAAAATCCAAAACAAGTACTGTCTTGGTTCAAAGGGAAGAATCTGAACACCTAAGCAAAACCTAAGTCCAGCAAAGTAGCTCAAAGCTGGATGTCTGGGATTCACTCACAATCTTCTGAGCACCAAAGGGTTTCGGCAGCTCCACTTCTCTGACTCTGCCATCCACAGCACACATAATCCATCTCTCAGGCCCAGGTCAGCTCCGTTCCACAGCTGCTGCTGCTCTTGGTGGTCATCACATGATCCTGGCATCTCCAAAAAGTTGGTGTCTCCACTGAAAGCACCTTCATCAATGGTCTCTTCTGACCACTCCTAATACAAACCTTCAGCTTATGTTCATGACCCCTGCAATCCTGGGTTCTTCACTACAATTGAGGGGGCAGTGTTACACACCTGCAGACCTGCAGCTGTGTGCTTAGCTCTTACTGAACGGACTTAATCTGTGTTAGAAGCAATAGCTGAGTCTGTGGTTTGATCAGCATCTGATGCATTTCCAGAAGATGCAGTGGGTGACCATATATAAACCCTTATCTTTCCCATATTAAAGGAGATAGCAGGAGCTCACACTTTCCCTGCTTTTCACCCAAATCCCAGGGTCTGTGGTGTTTGACTCCGTGGTCTACTCACCTCTTCCTTGGTCAGGAGCTTGGAACTCTGCCAGCTGACAAGGAGGAGGTTCCTACACCTGATCCACCCCACCAGCATTTTTAAAAAATATCCTTTCTGTGGTTTCAACTTATGGCCCCCCAGCATTTGTAGGAAGCGTCTTCGGTATTTGCGAGGCATCGCCTTTTCTGATTCAGTACGGTAAGTGAGTAGCCCCACTTTGTATTGTGTGTCTGTAGCCATGTGATGGCGAATGCTGGCCCACTGTTTGTCTGTCTTAGTTTCCCTTTCTGCCTTCATGGGAATCTCCTTCCTCAGAAGGCTGCCCTTAGGAATCCATTTATTCTGATCTTTCTCATCATAGTTGCAAGCCTTGTGGGCTCCTTGGCAGTGGAATTTCTGCACAAACATACCTCCGTCTGTTGTAGAAACAATGGGGAAGGGCTAGCCCTTCCCTGTATGCTTGGTCTCCAGCCGAATGGGGAGAATTCTCTTCTGTGCCTGCTGACTCGGCCTGGGCCACCCTATGGTCCCTGTGGCTTCGCTCACCGACTGCTCACAGGGCACTCCATTTGGACTCTGCACCTAAAGGCAACCCACACCACAGCCAAGGGAGAGGCCGGGGCCGGAAGCTGGGTCAGGAATAACAGAGAGCCACAGCCTAAGGCCTGCAGGCATGGCTCAGACAGCTATGTTCATGAAAGCGGCAGCCACTTTCTTCCTGGGCATGGTCACCGGCTGCTGGTAGCAAGGAGAACAGGAGCCACTGCCTCCAGGAAAGCTGGTGGCCAGGGAGTGCTCTGGGTCATCCCCAGGTCACCTGTGCACCCTGGACATCGTGGCCCCGTTCGGACACACTCCCAGCCTCCCCAGCTTGTCTGTGCCATGGCCCGGGCACCCAAAAAGCCTGAGGCACACTGCTGTACCTGCTATGCCAATGGAGCTACAGAACCAGTTGCAGTCTCCCACTCGCCCAGCTGACCCCCTGTTAAAGGGAGTGACAAGGCTTTGCTTATATCTTTCCAGAGTCCTCTGAGAAGCTGCTGTGGATGCCCTTAAAAAAGATTAAAGAAGAAAGATTTTCCACATTTGAAGGCAGTAACTACGTTTTCTGTTTATGGTGACTGTACTTCCATGTGTCTAAGATTCATGTAGTCATGTTCTTCAAGCGTCCAAGTTTTTACATGTAAGGTGTGTCTAGTGTTCTCTCAATCTAAGTTTTTGTATCTGTCAGTCCTTATAATCGTTCTCTCAGAGAAAGTGGCTACTTCAAGTTTCCATCTTTTATCTGCACAGAATTATTTGGCACATCAGACTAAGATAAGCACATGCAAACTTTAAAATGTGAATACTTAAAAAATGCATTGAAAGGCCAAACACTTGGATACCGTAGATCAAATATTTGCTACTTGTTTTGCACAATCAACCAAAGTCATAAACACATAAAACATAAAAACATAAAAAGGCATAAAAACATAAAAACCTGCCATGAATTCATTCAGCCTTTGTTTCTGAGGATCTTCATGTGCCTGTCTAAAACTGTCTCTTTCAGAGGCGATTTTGTCCAATTCTGCTATTCTTTGCAAATACAATTCTTCCTTTTTTTATACTCTTCAATGGCACCAAGGTTTGGTTTCATTTCATGACACTGAGCTTCCAACAGTGCAATTTGATTTGTTATAGAGTCTGGATTCTTGATTGCTTCAAGGTCCTCTGTACTTAGAATTGAAACCTTCTCTCTTTTTGCCAGTATTTTATTTTGGAATTGTGTTTAGCAATGTGACCATCTATTTGCTCAAGTTTCAACCTGGTACTGGGTGCATCTTTTTGAAGAGAATGTTCATTTTCTTGAATGACTTTTGGTTCTTGAAGAAGGCACCAGTGTTCTGTGTGGAGCTCTGATGAGGACTTCTCTCTAGCTTTTATATTTTTATGACCTCTGCTGCTTTGTCCTCAATGCTTTTTTGGCTCTGCTGTTAAATCCTGTATTTCCTTTTCAGTGTCTTTTTTTCTTTCTCTGTGAGCAAGGCAGAGTCTTGTGACTTTTTAATATTTCTGTTAGCAGTATTGATGGCTACTTGGGCTTTAGTAATATTAGAGGCACATTCATCTAACTTGTTTATTTTGTCAAGTTTATATTGTTGGGCCTTGAGTTTATGCCCCTTTATTTCTATCATGATATTATGTAACTGCTTAACCTCAGCTTCCACTTTACCAGTTTTCTCAGCCAGGGCATCATATTCTGTTTTGAAGGAACTGAAATTTCGTTCCATTAATTGTTGCCTTTTTTGTCAGGAGCTGTAGCAAGTACATTAGCTTCAAGTTCTTTAATTTTACACTCAAATACTCTTGTTGCTCTGATAGGCGCTGGGTGCTTGCAGCAAACTTTTCTGGTGCATTCCTCATTTCTCGTTTCCTATGTCTTAACTACTGCTTCTTCAAGTTGTGCTTTCTGTTCTTGGACTTGCACTGCTTGTTTGGAATGCTTTTCCAACTGGGATTCCGTTTTATGTGCCTCTTCTTCTGAGATTTCAATGATGACTGGTGAACCCATTCTTCCTCTCGTTGCTTTGCTTCCACCACCAGTCATTGTACCTGATTGTTCTATGGTCTGCCCCTGTAGAGTCACTACTCTCCATCTTCTGTCTTTCTGATGGGCTACTCTTGTGGCTTGATCCAAGTTGTCAGCCACTAAGGTATCCCATAAAGCAAAATAAAAAGCTTGGTGGATTTCCTCATTTTTCACTTTAACGAAATCATATAACCAATGAGTATTCTCAGGAGTTTGAATTTTGGTCTTTTTTTTTTTTTTTTTTTTTTCTTATCTAAACTTATAAAGGTTGCAACTTTAACATTATGTCTTTTAAGAAAGTTTACACATTTTGGGCCTGCATCAATAGCATCAACAACAATCTAGTTTAATGCATGACAATAGGATGAAATGGCAATATCATACTTCTCATCAATAGCTACCAAGTCCCCCAATCCTCCATATAGTCCTGGGATGCTGCCAGATTTTTTTTTCTTGAATTATTGCATTAAGTACTTTCTCCTTACTTTGATTCATTGCTAAGGAACTCTTTCCTTCTTCAACTTTTTGGAAAAGATCATGAACCAAACATTTGAGGTTTATTTCTTCTTGTGTCAATTTTTGACGTTCCTTTTGTTTCTCCTTTAATTCTTGTTGAGCTTGAGGGAGTTTTGTGTTTATATCTCTGATTGCAGATTTCCTTTCTTTGAGAATCTCAGAAGCTGTAGTTAAAGCTTCCTTTGCCTTACTTAGCTGAGACACTGCAGAATTACGTCCTCTGAGATAGATATCAAGTTCTGATTTGAACGTGCTTCAATTACCGATTAGTTGGAGCCCATAAGCTCTTTCTCTCAACTCTCCTTCTCTTGCTGAAACCTTTGTGTTTCCTGTTTAAGGTATATCTAGTGTTCTCTATGTTGGTTCTGTCAAACAAAGTTGCCACTTCAAGTTTCCATCTTTTATGTGCACAGGATTAATTGGCATGCCAGACTGGATCTGCATGTGCAAACTTTTTTAAAATGTGACCAAAAAGTTGGATACTGTAGATCAAATGTTTACTACTTGTTTTGCATGCTCAACCAAAGTCCTAGGCATAAAAACTTAAAAAAAATCATCGTATGACCAGTCTATTTGAATGATTTTTACCTAGGTCTGCAAGTTCATCTGGATTCACTGCTAATTGTAGAGACATTGGCTTTTCAGAAAGTTGGCGACTGTACAAAATTGTACCTTTTTGTTTTTTTGGCACTTCTGTTCCCTTTAAAACTCTTTACACAGTAATGCTGGAACACCCAGGTTTGAGATCCTGAGTTATGTGTTGCCACTTTTTTTTGTACATTGAGGTTTGTAGTGTTGGGTGACCTTGTGTTCAAAAAAATTTTTTTTGGTATACTTATGGATTAAAAAAAGAGGGGTTTGGAATGGCAGACTTTTCTTTGGTGAAAGATATTCAGTTGTGTTGCAAAGTGATTGTTCATTGTTTTGGCATCTTTACATTATAATTTTTCATTGCTACATTGACACCAGATGCCAAAAATGATCCTCTAAAACGGTTGTTAAGAATGGCAGGATTTTCTTTAGGGAAAGGGATTCGGTTGTGCTGCAAAGTGATTGTTCATTATTGTTTTTTTATCTTTCATTGCTACATTGACATCAGATGCTAAAAATAAGCCTCCAGATCTGTTATTGAAATCTGGTTGTCTTCAAGTGTTGCAGTATCATGGTTTGTAATTTCAATACCTGCTGTAAATCCATCAAATGTTCTTTTTCCTTAAGACTGAATGACTATTAGTGCTGATGAGAACACCTGCTTGAGAATTCCTGAAAATATCATCTTCTTTGCCTTTGGCTCTCTGTCATTCATGACCTGCTGGGGTAAATCCCCATGCCTCTACTCCCACCCAGACAAACACTGTTTCTAGAATTTTCCCTTGGTGGGTTGCTGGTTAGCCATTAATGGGCAAGGTCCTGTTAATAAGGACAACCTAAGACAGGCACAGTCAGATGTTGGAATGCTAGAGTCAGGGTCAACAATGTCTGAGCTATGCACTCAGACTCCCACTATGTTTGTCATCTTTTTGTTTTTGTTTTTGTTTTGTTTAAAAGCAAATGGGTGGTTATGTAGTGTTACACACCTGCAGTGGCCTGCTTATCTCCTTGTCTACTGACAGACTTAACCTGAACTCAAAAGCAACAGCTGAGTCAATGGTTTGATCAGCACCTGATGCATTTCCAGAAGAAGCAGAGGATGACCATATATAAATCCTTATCTTTCCCATATTAAACGAGTTAGCAGGAGCTCAAATTTTCCCTGCTTTTCACCCAACTCCCAGGGGGTCTGTGGTGTTTCACTCCATAGTCTACTCACCTCTTCCTTGGTCAGGACCTTGAAACCCTGCTGGCTGGCTCAGAGGAGTTTCCTACAGGGGCACTTTCACCAATTGCTTTTCCTGGCCTCTCGCAGTGCCAAGCTTCAGCTGCTCTCTGTGACCCCTTCACATTTCAACATCAGAACCATGTAGGAGACTCTTACACATTACCAAGTCCTGTTTCCAGCTTGAGGTTCAGGTTCAGGCCCCCTCTGAACCACAGCTCCTGTGTGATGACCCTGAGGAAATTATTCCCAGAAGATTTCACCACAGTGATGCTGGTCTCTTGTTACTTACAGCTGTTTTTCAGCTCCAGTAAATCAGCATCAATTTTTCCAGTACAACAACGGCTTCACTTCAGATTCTGGTCTCTTGTTACTTACAGATGATTCTTCAACCCCAGCTGACAAGATTTCACAGATTATTAATTTAAAAATATTATGCAAACATCCCTGATGGTCTCTGCTTCCCTTTGAAGCTTCAGAAGCCAGGCCTCCATTGCCTACAACTCTTTCAGCATAACTTTTCCAAGTTCCACAGCAATAAACTTTAGGCATTCAATGATTTTTCTGGCACCAATATCTGTTATAGTTTGTCTTCAACAGCTGTGTCAAAACAAACTGACCACGACCAACTTGGGGCGGAAAGTGTTTATTTAGCTCATATCTCCTGGGTCACAGTTCATCACTCAGGGAGCCCAAGGTAGGAACTCAGGGCAAGAACCTGGAGACAGGAGCTGAGGCACAGGCCATGGAGGAATGCTTCTTACTGGATTGCTCTTCTGTCCCATGCCCAGCCTGCCTTCTTATACTGTGCATAACAAACTGCCTGGGGTAGCACCATTCACAGAGGGCTGAGCCCTCCCACATAACTCAATAATCAAGACAATACTCCAGAGACATGGCCACAGGCCAGTCCAGTGGACCCAATTCCCCAACTGAGGCTCCCTCGACTGAGGTCTGTCAAGTTGACACCAAACCTATCCAGCACAGTTAACCATACACCTTCTTCTTAATGACTATTCATATATTTTGTATGTTTTGTTGTTATTCATTTCCCCTGTATTGAGATAGTAAAATATGTGTTTTTAAGATACAAGTCCTATCTGACAGACACATTAGTTGACAATATTTTCTCTAGTGCTTGCTTTCTTTCTCCTTAGCACTGTTTTAAAGAAGAAAATGTTTTAAATTACTTGATATATATATATATATATATATATATATACATATTTTGGAGCAATACAAATGGGAAGGAACAAAAACAACAAAAGGACTGGGTCAAAGAACTGACAGAAACAGTTAACTTCTGCCCAAACAATAAACCTCTGCATAGAAAAAACTTTAAAATGACTGATGGCAGAATGCATGAACTGGGGTGGGGAGGTGTGGAAAAGGAAATTACCTAAATTGGACTGAGAAATGATGTATGAAACACATAAAATACCAGTAAAATATTTTTTAAAACGTTCTCTTTCCATAGCATTTTTCCAATTTAGATAATATTATAATATATAACATGCCAAAGTTCATATTTGTCACCAATGTAAGTATGTCTTAAATGACATTGTCTATAACTCTGCTACAAGCACATGGACTGAAGATGGCATTTTGCTGCATTAGTGTGAGGTGTAGGACAATGGCTCTTCACTAAAATCATTTTGTACCCCAGTGGGTATCAATAGAGCCTGCAGATATTTTTATCATAACATGAATTTGCTGGATTCAGTTGTCTCCTTCCACCATGTGGGTCTGAGGAACTGAACTCAGATGCTCAAGCTTGGTGACAGGAGCCTTTTCTTACTAAACCACAACACATGTCCTTACTACTGGTCACACCTTTAGGGCCTATCATACATCTTTAACATGAAGCAGGGCTAGGGAACACTGTGCNAACAATGTCTGAGCTATGCACTCAGACTCCCACTATGTTTGTCATCTTTTTGTTTTGTTTTTGTTTTGTTTAAAAGCAAATGGGTGGTTATGTAGTGTTACACACCTGCAGTGGCCTGCTTATCTCCTTGTCTACTGACAGACTTAACCTGAACTCAAAAGCAACAGCTGAGTCAATGGTTTGATCAGCACCTGATGCATTTCCAGAAGAAGCAGAGGATGACCATATATAAATCCTTATCTTTCCCATATTAAACGAGTTAGCAGGAGCTCAAATTTTCCCTGCTTTTCACCCAACTCCCAGGGGGTCTGTGGTGTTTCACTCCATAGTCTACTCACCTCTTCCTTGGTCAGGACCTTGAAACCCTGCTGGCTGGCTCAGAGGAGTTTCCTACAGGGGCACTTTCACCAATTGCTTTTCCTGGCCTCTCGCAGTGCCAAGCTTCAGCTGCTCTCTGTGACCCTTCACATTTCAACATCAGAACCATGTAGGAGACTCTTACACATTACCAAGTCCTGTTTCCAGCTTGAGGTTCAGGTTCAGGCCCCCTCTGAACCACAGCTCCTGTGTGATGACCCTGAGGAATTATTCCCAGAAGATTTCACCACAGTGATGCTGGCTCTTGTTACTTACAGCTGTTTTTCAGCTCCAGTAAATCAGCATCAATTTTTCCAGTACAACAACGGCTTCCTTCAGATTCTGGTCTCTTGTTACTTACAGATGATTCTCAACCCCAGCTGACAAGATTTCACAGATTATTAATTTAAAAATATTATGCAAACATCCCTGATGGTCTCTGCTTCCCTTTGAAGCTTCAGAAGCCAGGCCTCCATTGCCTACAACTCTTTCAGCATAACTTTTCCAAGTTCCACAGCAATAAACTTTAGGCATTCAATGATTTTTCTGGCACCAATATCTGTTATAGTTTGTCTTCAACAGCTGTGTCAAAACAAACTGACCACGACCAACTTGGGGCGGAAAGTGTTTATTTAGCTCATATCTCCTGGGTCACAGTTCATCACTCAGGAGCCCAAGGTAGGAACTCAGGGCAAGAACCTGGAGCAGGAGCTGAAGGCACAGGCCATGGAGGAATGCTTCTTACTGGATTGCTCTTCTGTCCCATGCCCAGCCTGCCTTCTTATACTGTGCATAACAAACTGCCTGGGGTAGCACCATTCACCAGAGGGCTGAGCCCTCCCACATAACTCAATAATCAAGACAATACTCCAGAGACATGGCCACAGGCCAGTCCAGTGGACCAATTCCCCAACTGAGGCTCCCTCGACTGAGGTTCGTCAAGTTGACACCAAACCTATCCAGCACAGTTAACCATACACCTTCTTCTTAATGACTATTCATATATTTTGTATGTTTTGTTGTTATTCATTTCCCCTGTATTGAGATAGTAAAATATGTGTTTTTAAGATACAAGTCCTATCTGACAGACACATTAGTGACAATATTTTCTCTAGTGCTTGCTTTCTTTCTCCTTAGCACTGTTTTAAAGAAGAAAATGTTTTAAAATATTGATATATATATAATATATAATATATATATATATAATATTTTGGAAGGCAATACAAATGGGAAGGAACAAAAACGACAAAAGGACTGGGTCAAAGAACTGACTGAAATAGTTAACTTCTGCTCAACAATAAGCCTCTGCAGAGAAAAACTTTAAAAAGACTGAGAAAAAGATGTAATGATATGTATGGCAGAATGCATGAACTAGGGTGGGGTTAGGGACATGAGAAAAGGAATATGCCTCAATTAGACTAAGAATGATGTATGAAATACACAAAACACCAATAAAATATTTTATTTAAAAATAATTACTTACATTTCTTTATTTTTTTAGATATTTTTATTTTATGTTATGTACGTGTGTGCTTGTCTGCGTATGTGCACACATGCATGTAGCTGTACACAGAATCTAGAAGAGAACTTCCAGATCCTTTGGACCTGGAATTACAGGGGGATACAAGCTGCCCAATGTGGATATATGGATGGTGAGAACGGAGTACTGGTTCTCTGGATAAACAACAAATGCTCTTATCTCCTGAGCCATCTCTCCCCTCCATTTACATCTGTTTAGTTTTATAGGCTGTAGTATTACTCATAATATTATTCTATTCATTTCTCTGTATTTTCCTACAGAATTTTAAGAGTTTGATATTTTGAATTTAATTCTATTTTCCATTTGAGATAAACTTTGTATGTAGTACAGGATAGGGAATTCTAAAATTGTAGCATGTATGTATACAGTTATTTATCCCTTATCATTATTAATTGAAAAGACTGCTTCTTTACTGAATTGATTTCCTTTGGGATTTTTATAAACCAGTTGTTTGTGTGAATACATGTTTTTTTATATATACTTTATTCTTCAACTTTAATCTATTTAGATAATGTTACAGAAAGAGATCAGTCTTGATTATTATGGGCATATAAGAAGTTTTTACTTAAGAGTGAGTACATGGGGGCTGGAGCGATAGCCTAGCGGTTAAGGGCACCAACTGCTCTTGCAGAGGACCCGGGTTCAATCCCCAGCACCCACATTGCGGCTGAGAACCGTCTGTAACTCCAATTCCAGGAGAACTCCAGTTCCAGGGGAATCCGACACCCTCTTCTGACCTCCGCGGCATTGCACGACACAGGTGCACAAATCTACATGCAGACAGTACACTCATACACATAAATAAAAATAAATAAGATTAAAAAAATAATATTTAAAGAGTGAGTACAATGATCTAAGGAAAGTATCAAGACTTACAACTTCCCCTCTCTCACAAGCCAGAACGTCAAGAAACACAGAGCCTACAGAGACCAATGATTCACACCCTCTGGCACACACACACACACACACACACACACACACACACACAAGCACCATCACAGGACCAAGTGGAGCCTGCTAATGGCAGAGGAAGCTGAGAAGCTCTATCCAGCCAGTGCAGTTGTGTCATAAATTCATTCCATAAATAGTCCTATTCTCAACTCTTGTCAGAGAATCTTCTTTTTAGAATGGGCAGAAGTTAATACAAGGAATCATATCCAGTCTAAGTACAAAGAATTAGTGACTTTTGAGTGTACAACCCTAAAGAAGACATCTTCATTAACCCTTCTTCTAAGGCTTATGGAGCATTGCAGAAGATGGAGTGAAAGGATTGTAAGAGCCAGAGGATGAGGAGGAGTACTGTGAAACACTGTCTCTGGAAATGCCATGGCAGTGCACTCATGAATTCACAGCAGCAGTGGTTACCTGCACAAGTCCTGCACAAAACCTAGTTAAGAAGTACCCAACGCAGAGATCAGAGATAAAGGCCAAATCAATCTGAATTAAAAAGTAAATAAAAACAGGCATTTATTCTAGGAAATGAGCTTTCTCTGAGGGGAACCCATGGCCTTCCAGGACCATGAGATAGTGCCCATCTGGGAGGCAGAGAGAGCCTTTTATAGGGGGTAGGGGAGATGGTGACGTGTTGGAATCTGGCCAATTAAGCCAGGTCAGGGGTTCAGATCTGGAGGTGGGTCTCAGGTTTGGTTTTCTCGTGGGAATTTGGAACTCCATCCAGTGATTTTTGCAGGAAACACAAGCTCCAGACTTGAAAAGAAGGAAGGGCCCTTCCAGTCTGTGCCGCCTTGGCTTTTCACCCCGAGCCCCCACCTAACATCCCAAAATCTTAGGGTGTAGGGGATGATGACTCTCTCTGGCTTCTTCCTGCTGAGCTGGGACATTGAAGTGAAAGAGAGTCAGGAATAGGTGGGGCTGGGGACACAGGGATGCAGGCATGTAAAGACAACTCTGGAGACCTCCTGGATGTGTTCCTGTAAGAAGCAGAGGAGACCCGCGCTAAGATCAGAAGGACTCTCCTGGTTGAATTTAGAGAGGCTCCTCTTAATATTAGATGGTCTTGGTTGGAGGACAGGCCCTAAATGTGGGCTCTCCAGTTTCATCCATCCAGGTATCCTGAGCATGGATATGCCAGCGGTATGTCAAATCTGGCACAGCATCACCCGATCAGGTGAAGACTGAGACAATAACAAGACAAAGGGCAAGTGGGGAGGTGCATCACAGAGTCTGTGGGCAGCAGCGGGAGCAGAGGAAGGGTAAAAATACAGAGATGGCGGCCGAGAACCGTCTGAAACTCCAATTCCAGGAGAACTCCAGTTCCAGGAGAACTCCAGTTCCAGGGGAATCCGACACCCTCTTCTGACCTCCGCGGAATTGCAAGACACGGGTGCACAAACTTGCATGCAGGCAGTACATTCATACACATAGAGAAAGAAATAAAATTAATAAAAAAAAATAGAGAGAGTGAAGGCTGGCATACCTGACTATTCAGACATGCCCTTGAGGGTCTCTGGAAAACCTGAGAATAGTGGGTGGGTCCTAGGTGTTTGAAGGACCATCCATCCTGGGTTGGGGCTATCTTGAGTCTGGACAAATGATACCAGTGTGGGAAGCTTAGCAGTTTGGCTTTTGATGGCATAGTAAGCATGAGTATGTGGAGTCCAGTCCACCTGGAATCAAGAGACTTAGGAGATAAAGTTTTAAGGAGAACACTGTCCTCTGGTTTGAGAGAAGGCAGGTCAGTTGTTATGGACTCCACTGAAGTAGGAGCAGGGAGGCACTTGTCCACATGGGAGCAGAGGAGTGTGTGTAAGAGATAGGTAGGGTAGGTAGGCTGATATATATATATATATATATATATATATATATATATATATATATGCATATCACCTGAATTGGACGATTTTTTTTTTTCTAAAAGATGCCATGTTTACCTTAAAGAAGTGTTCAAAGGTTCCTCCTTGGCAAGCCCAAACAACCATCAATCTTGCCCTTGTGCTCCACACTGGGGGCTTTCCCTCCCATGGTCCCCCAAATGAAGTCCAGTAAGCACATTTCCTGTCTTGATACCCCTGTACTGGCCTCCATGATACAGCCAGGGTAGTCCAACAATGTCAGTCTGTACTCTGATGAGATTGAAATCCCCTTAGCTGCTTAGTCCACAATCTGGGTATCTCAGTAGTCCCAGTGTGGCATTGAAGTTTAGAGGATTCGTGGAGAGAAATGAGTCTTCATTCCATTTTGGAAGGTTAAAAAAAGCTGTGTCTCATGTCTTTGAATAGTAGCAAAAGCAGTAGCAGCCACAGAGTAGGGACTGAAAAATGCATTTGCCAGTAAGAATTGAAGACAGGCCAAACAACAAACACTAACACTGCTCAGCTTACCTTTCAATTTGGGGATTTGCTACTAACATCCACAAATGAGGAATATCCCCCCCCTTTTTTTTGAGGACTGTGTTACTTCACTTAGCATAATGGGTTTGGTTTCCTTAGGTTGGTGAGTTTAATTTAGAGTATCTGTAGAATACAGGAAACAAGAAAGGAACTATCATTGGAGAAGAGGATGAAAGAACTTAAGGGATGAGAAACAATAAAACAAAGGTTATATGAATCTCAAAGGTGCAATAATAGGGAAGGAAGTGCAAGTGTGAGAGGGATGCAAAGTAAGTGCAAAGAGGAATTTGGGGAGCTGGGGAGGAGAACTAAGAATATTTCTAAAAGGCATATGAAATCCTTCTAATTTTTTTTTTTTTTGTCTTTTCAAGACAGAATCTCCCTGTAGCTCCAGCAGTAGCTGTCCTGGAACTCACTCTGTAGACCAGGCTGGCCTTGAACTCACAAAGATCCACCTGCCTCTGCCTCCAGGGTGCTAGGATTAAAGGTGTGGGCTACCACGCCTAGCTGAAATCTTACAATTTTTATAGACTTCATATACATATACATGACATATAACAGAGCTTAATTGGAATTACCCTACACAGGGGATTATGCTCATTCCTAGAAGACATAGGTTGCTAACAGAAAAACAACAAAAAAAGCATAATAAACACTATAGTTGTAGAATAACTTCATTAAGTTTAGATCAGAGATATCCTGAGACCCTTCAACACTGTTTTCCATTGCTTTTCATTGCCCACCTTACTAAAAGGTAAGAGATCCTATTTCTGAAGACAGTACATGCATCAGTCACAGGACCAGGAAGCTTCCTCCTTGATGGCTAATAGTAGTGCAAAGGTTTATGCAAAGCCCTGGAGTGGGAGAAAGGAATCAATAGTATTAATGCAGCTGTGAATACTGTGAAGCACAATAAGCACCTGTGTGGTAAGACAAACTCATGGGTGTAATAATGACACAAATGTTGTGGTAATAACCAATGGCTTTCTGATTGGAATTAATGCCTGTTGTGCTGGAAGTAACACATGTGAATTGCTACTAATATGGCCTGAAGACTCTTATTAAAATGTTAGGAAAATTTCTTCACACTTACTTGTCTGTTCTTGCTCATTTCATGGAAAATAATATTCCTATAGCTGAATTTATAATATAGTGAACAAAGAAGTGATTAGCAGTTGAACATCAATTTATACATTTTAAATTAAAAATTAAGTATTAAAAGTTTATGAGTAACCCTAATACTGATTCATAGTATTTGAATACATCTTCTTTGATTTCAACAATTCAGAGAAAAACAATCCAGATAGTGGGGAGTGGACACATAGCTTAACACTTAAGACCACTGGCTGATCTAATAGAGGACCTGGCTCTTGGTTTCCAACACCAAATGATGATTGACAATCATCCATATCTCCAGTTCCAGGGGGATCTTACCTCCATGGGCATTGCACAACACAGGTGCACTCACAAGGCAAACAATGCTCTCATACACATTAAATAAATAAATAAAATATTTAAAATCTAGGTAATGGGTTCTTTTAGGTGGAAATATAAAAAAGATCAATATAAGCTACTCATTTCTTAATAGCACACAAGCTAGAAAGTGGCAATAATGGAAGTATAACCCAATTTGATTAAGGTTAAATCTATTTTTCCCATAGCCATTTGTAAGCAGAATATCAGGAAATAAATTGATTTTGTAACCGTGAAATATTTTCTTATAAAAGGAAATAAGAGATAAAATATGATTGATCACAAGATGTCTCACCCAAAAAAAAAATTATCTTCTGAGAACCTCAGATATGAGATTATTTGGAATAAGAGACTTTGGAACAGAAATGAAGAAGGATTTGGAGATGGCAAAGTCATGCTTGATTAAGGTGTGGTCTAATCTATTGATAGGTGTCCTTATAAGCAACAAAATAAGACAAGAGGTAGCCATGGAAATGTTCACGGCATTAGATGCTGCTTTACTTAAAGGAATGTGAAGACTTGATGGAATCATCAAGCAAGGAGAAGGACAAGGGATGGACTCACAGTCTCTCAAAAGAGTCAATAGGGATGGCAACTTGATTTTGAACTCCTGAACTTAGAAAATCTGAAACAACCAACTTCTGTTATTTTGGTTCACTACATTTATGGTAATTACCTTTGACATATTTATAATATTTCAATGTGTCAAATTTGTGTTCCCAAATGTGCTCCTGATTTCAAAGCTTAATTTCTGCTGGCAAGTGGTCATACTGTTAGAAGGTACTATGCATGCTACTGGAAGAGAAAAGTAATTATCATCAAACTTACCGAGATGTGACTCCTACAAGTTAAAAAAAAATGGTCTAATTAGGTATGTTCACTATCTCAGTAGTGGTACAAATACTATGAGACAAACCAACCACTTTCTGATTAGATTTAAGGTCAGTTTCATTAAAGAGAGTTCATACCTTTGGCATCTTTAAGAAACTAACACACCACAGATGTAAACAAAAAGGGATAAGGTTATTTTCTGTCAGTTTTCTCTTACTTTAAGTGTCTAATATTTTAAAACTTTTATAGTATAAAGACATTATTTTCTTTTAGAAGGAAACCACCTATCATTATCTATTCTGTTCAATGATCTTAGTTCCAGAATGATTTTTTAAATATTTAAACTGGCATTGGGAAATAAGGAAAAATATCTGAAATATACACATTTCCGTGAGCTTATTATTTTGATTTCAAATTCCTTCAACCACAAATATTTAGTTAGAAAATCTTGAATTATATAAGCTTGAAGTAAAATGAAGGTTTTTTTTTCTTTTGTAAATTGTTTTCTAAAATGAAAATTTTATTAGGGATTGGCCTAGTGAGAAATGGTAAAACCTGGGTGATTTGAAACTTGGAGTTTATCAGTTTAGTGATAAGCACTGAAAGAGGTCCATCATTTATAGGAAAACTACCTTCTCAGTATGGGCTTTTAAAACTTTGAATATGAGCTGGAAATGACCTAGCGGTTAAGAGCGCCGACCACTCTTACAGAGGACCCGGGTTCCATCCCCAGCACCCACATGGCGGCCGAGAACCGTCTGAAACTCCAATTCCAGGAGAACTCCAGTTCCAGGGGAATCCAACACCCTCTTCTGACCTCCGCGGCATTGCACGACACGGGTGCCCAAACTTGCATGCAGACAGTACATTCATACACATATAGAACTAAATAAAATTAAAAAAAACTTTGAATATTAATATGTTTGATAGTTCTATTAGAAAGACAGTACAGAGTTACTGTATTTAGCAGCTACATCACAAAAATATATGGAAGAATCACAGGGTACTTTAAAACCTTGTTCTGTAGTTATCTTACCTGTTCTTTCTGATCTTTGGACAATGACTTGGAGATGAATGGTCTCAACTTTGATGCTGCATCAACAATACATAGAAGACTTCTGGAGCTAACCTTATTTAATCCATTTGAAAAATTATTACTGTTTAATGAGGATCCTTTTAAGTTACTCAGGTGATTTTGTTATGCTTCGAAAGTTTATGCACTATACAAGTATACAGATGCCACAATATAGGAAACAGTTCTCTGAAGGTATTTTCATTTTATGTCCTATTTTGAGCACATGGGGAACTTCCTTCAGATTCTTTGCTTTTCATGGGAAAAGTCAAGAGCACTCCACATTTAAGGGAAATGGTATAATAATATTTCTGGATCAATAAATGTTATGATATTTATGTGAGGTGGAATTAAACATGATGAAAAGTATTTAATGGTTAAAGTTAAGCATTGTTTTTCAAAGGGCAATCTGGGTAATGCTGAATTTTTATGAGTAAATGAAGAAGGAATCACATAGTAAAGAATTTACCTGGAAGTACTGAAGCATGTGGGGCCTAGATATCCATGTTTTGATGATTCCCAGGTGATTTTATTATAGACTAAAGTTTAAATACCATAGAATAAAAAACTAAAAACATCTATGCATTTAAAATGTTCTTGGATATTTTTATAATTTATTGTATGTCCAAGATTAATACATGGAGCAATTATAATTGGAGAAGGGAAGAAGAATACATAACAAAGTTGAAATTATTTAAAAATATTAAATTGGTTTTCTCTGTAGAAAATCAGTTCTAACCTAGTGTGATGGCTAATCCTGGGTGTCAACTTGACTGGACTAGGGATAAACAAATAAGAGAAAAAGATCTTCAGATTGGACTACCTCAAGCCCCATGGCCCATTCTAAATGTAAGCATTACCTTCTGCCGGCAGGCAGTATAAAAGGCCATGGCAGAGGGAACTGGTCTCTTTTTCCTGCAGCTTGCCTTTCTCTCACTGGTGAGTTTGTCTTGCTGCTGTGATCAACCCTTTGGATCCCAGCGTGTACTAAGACCCACAGATCTCCTGGAATCCATTGGGCCTTCAGCACCAGATTGAGAATACTGAGATATCCAGCCTTGCAGACTGAGCAGTTCCCTGGATTCTCAGCCTCTCCAGTGTGGTGGAGCAATTGTTGGACTCTTTGAACTCTGTCACGTGAGCAAATCAATAAATCTGTATATAGCTACATATTCATTCTATTGATTCTGTTTCTTTAGAGAACCCTGACTAATACACCTAGTGGCTTCATAATCTGAATTAGATTAGTATTTATGGAGAAATATTATCAGTACACACAAAAGAACAACTCCCACCTTAGAAGGGATAAAATACATTTTATTTTGGAGGCAAATATGAATAATCACAGCCCAGGAACACAGATTCAGGTTGTCCTGAATTTCATGTTCCAAGGGGGGACCAGGAACACAGATTCAGGTTGTCCTGAATTCCATGTTCCAAGGGGGGACCAGTTTCTGGAAGATTTTATAGTAGCAGGACAAAGAAAAACATAACTTAAAACACTTTTGAATTACGTTGATAGAGACATTAGGGAGGTGGGTAATAACAAAGGAAAAAAATTCTGCTATATGCTTTAAGTGCTATCTGGCATACTTCTTATTCTTGGGTTGATGGAAACTGGTAGTCTGCTAAATTAATGCATATACATTCTAAAAGGTATTTATCTGTTAATCACAGGGTATTAGGTCAAAAATTGATAAGGGCAAAGAGTGGCCTTTAGAGGCTAAAGTTGGCCCAAGGTAAATGGAAGTTAGTCTCTGGGCCTGCAACATTCCAAACTCTACAAAATAATTGAAGTTCTCATCACTTAATCAGCATTGCAGGAGGTTAAGCTGATGATATGGGCTTTTTTTAAGGCAAAACATGTATTTTTCATCTGTAAAGATTGTCACTATTCATTTGTGTTTAAAGACAAGTTATCATTGCAGACAAGTAATCAGCTCCTCTCAGGTAAGACTCTTGAATACTTTATAATACATTTACATTTCATGACATAATTAAAGCATTTAACATGAGTTCTACCTTTTATAACACTGAAACTAAAAAAAAATATTTTAAGGCAGTGACCCTTTTGGTCATTGCTCATTTTCTTCCATGAAATTGCTTCATTTAATTCTGTCCTCAGCTCTATTTCCTACAATAAAAATAATCTAAGCCTTGGAAGTCTGTTTACTGAGAATATATCTTATGAGAATAAGGATTTATTACTGGTTTTATTATTTTTTTCAGATTTATTTTATTTCTTTTTGTTGATTTTTTTGTGTATTTCATATATAACTTCTCAATCAGTCTTTTTTTCTTTTCTAAGGGATTCTATAATACAATGACACAGTTGTTTGCAGATAACAATGATGTTACTCAGTATGTCATACAATTAAGTAATTGGTGCATTTTGCAAGTATCTATGTCCAAATTTTGAACAATCCAAGGTTCCCATAGTCCAGTTGGAGAAGCTTGTATGCACAGGCATGTGATCAATTCGGTGTCCAGACTATATTCCTATAGTCTCATGATTCACCCCTAATCTCTCACAGCCCTTACAATCTACCACGCCTCCTCTTCCCAGTTTGTTCCCTAGGCTTTGGGAAAAAGGGGCAAAAGTGGTGGAGAAACAACGGTCTAATTTCTTTGGGGTTGTCATTTTGGACTCCGGTCTGTTCAGTTTGTTTCCCTTCACGGATTGACAGCTTTCACAGTGATAACCTTTTCAGTCATACTAACAAAAAGCATCAAGCTATTGGATGTACAGGCATTTAAGCAGTACCACTTATTGTGTCAAGCTAAGCTGTGAAGCATAGACACAGATGCTGGATGGTATGCTAATCCGCAAACTGTGGTTTCTCTATAAAGGTGACAAGTTCTTATTGTGGCTTATAACATCTCCTAACCACTAGAGGACATTAAGTCTTGTGGCATCAGCTGTGAGTTATTCCTCCAAGGAGAGAGCTAATAGCCAAATAGATTTGGGATATAAATAGACACTTGGCTGCCACTGTTGCACTGTATCTCCAGGCTGTTGAGGTGTAGCTGATATTTTCGAGGAGTCTTGTTTGTCTCAGGGAGACCAATATTTTGCTGTATTGCTGTTAGTGGCCTTTGGTAACGCTCTCTGAGCATTTCAGAGGCCAGTTGTACGCTAGCAGGTGACGTCTTCATAACATTTTTCATGCTCACACCAGGTCTTCGACAACAGGACTTACTGCCTTTCTCCTTGCATATATCCCTTTTAGGCAAAAGGCCTTTATAATTTGGGGGGGCGGGTTTGAGATCCCCTAGCCAACATCTCCTAGGCAGAATAATTATTCATTGCTGATGTCAGAGCTTTCCTGTAGTAAGTATATTTTGCTTAATTACAACAACTTATAAAAACACTTTACTATTGAATTTGGCTCTAGAATAGAAGAATTATCCTTTCACAGTTCCTATTGCCTATCAATCAGTTATACGTTGTGCCTGTTTTATAGGAAATTACCACCATAACAATTGGCTCTAGTTTACAGTTGGGAGTGGTTTCATTCCATCCGTGTTTTTCTTTTTTCAAAAAGAAAAAAAGAAAAAAAAAAAAAAGGGGGGGGAGAGCTGTACGAAGGTTTCTCAGCATTAGGGTCCATTCTTTAACAGTCAATCCCAATATTATTCAGAGAGATGCTCCGTGACCGTGTCGTCAGGCAGTCTGATGTTCCTCATTCCTTAGGTTCAGATGGGTCAACCTCTCTGCTGACATTCCCCGTTCATCCTGCACACCATTAAGTTGTATGTGTTCAGGCATTTAGATTGTGTTTATACCTGTGGCGAACATAAAATATCTCCTCCCCATTTGTTATTTTCAAGATCAGAAAAATTGAAAATTTATCAATAGGATTGAAACACAGAGTTTTCCATTAGTATCCAGAAAGGATCAGTACCCCACCTCCCCCCTCCCACTTTTTTTTTTTTTAGGTTTTGTTTTTGACCTATGATAGATGCTAAAGTTGTATACACATACCCATAAGCAGGAGCCAAGGACATACGCTTCTTTACATTTACCCAAACTGGTTCTCATTGACTGTATGCTTACTTTTTGGAAGGAAATTTAAGCTTAGTTCCTTTAACTTGTCGCTACAAGTAAAGAACGAAAGTGTTTTATGTGAAAATTGTGTTTATCCAGAAAAATATATAGGCCACTGTATACCTTAACCCGTTACAAATTATAAATAAGACCATAAATTTTATATTACCTATTGGTTCAATTGTTATTACCATTTCCACCAAACCTAACCTAAACTTTAATTATCTAAACAATTCACTAAGCCATTGAAAATATCCTATACTTTGGTGGATAAAACTTGGCAGAGTTGAGAACTGCTAAATAAAATTTACCCATAAACCACTTTGCTCTTTAACGCTTATGACTGGACAAAGACTTCTACTTATTTGGTAAAGTAAAAATTTTAAGCTTACTTTTAATTGTCCTAAAGTAAAAGAAAGTGTTTACACTGTGATGTGTTGTATTTCAGAAAAATATAGAGCCCAACCCAATACTAACTATGAATAAAACAACTAGCATTTTATATTCCCATTAGTTCAAATTCAGTATCTAGCTCCTTTTCTTTTTTCCCAGCACAAGCATTCCTGCAATATAAAACCAAATTGCAAGCTAGTTTGTGTCCCAGCCCAAGAGCCCAAGGCTCCACCTTATCCAGCTGAGGGGCTTAATGTTCAATTCAATTGATCAAATAAGTTGTCCAGGACTATATTGGGTCATAAGTTTTACCGTTCACCCCATCACCGCTCCTACAATCTACACTCCCCTCTTTTCCACAGATTGTCCTTTAGGCTTAGAGACGGGGCAAAGGTGGCGCAAGAGCACAACAGTCTACTGCTTTGTCTGGAGATGTCGTCTTGGACTTTAATCAGTTCTGGCTGTTTCCTTTCATTGGCTGCCCGATTGCCCAGGGACAAGGGCTTCCAATCCTACTATGAAGCACAAGCGGGTTTTAGATATATATGTATTTAAACATTGCTAGTTATTATGGTAGGTTACTTTTTGGTATTTAGACACATATGTCTGGATGGTGTCTTAATCCCTGAATTACTTTCTTTTTCCCCTGAGAGATATGACAAGGCCTTACTGTGGCATTAAATCTCCTAATCACTAGAAAGTATAAGCTTGTCGGGCAACTTCCTCGAGTTATTTGTCCAAGCAGAGAGCTAATAATCAAATTAAAGTTTGGGATAACAGACATATGGCTGCCTCTGTTGCACAGTATCACCAAGCAGTTGGTGTGTAGCTGATGTTGGTGGTGGAGTTTTGCTTGACTCAAGGAGACTAACCTTTGCTTTCTTAGTTCAGTGGCCTTAGGCTAACACTCTCTGGTATTCCAGAGACAACTGTATACTTGAAGTGCGATCTTGATACAATACTCCCATGCTTACATTGGTCTTTGACAGCAGGGCGGGCCTTTACACCTCTTTTCTTGCAGATATCCCAGTTTACAGCAATAAGCCTTAACCTTTTTTTTGGGGGGGCTTGGGTCCCTGGCTAGCATCTCCTTTGCAGAATAACTCCAATCCTGCTTTCAGTGCTCTCTTGTATTATTTATATGAACTACTTAAAGTTGTGTTTAAGTGTATTGTCTTTTCAGAAACAAACACAATACTTTAGTATTTGTTTCTGGATAGACAATAATCCTTTTTACAGTTCCTATGTATATTATTCAATTGAAGAAAGCCGTTTTTCCAGTTTTATAAGAGATTACTTCATACCAGTCAGCTCTAGTTTACCATTAATGGATGACTTCATTACCACCCTGTTTTTCTTTGTTCTGTGAAAAAGAGGTCAGGAGGTCTCTCATATTGGAACTGTGATGCACCCTAGAAGGTAAAGTTCATTTAGGACTCACTGTAAACAGTTTTTACACCTATGGTCCTCAGAAGTGTTTGATGCCTGTAGCAGAATTAGGCTTTTCTTTTCAGATGTTTAAAGAATTGGACCGCGTCTGAACTTTCTCGGCTGTACTTTCATGCGCTACAACCAAATACGCGGAAGGCTGTGTCCATTCTTTCTCTGCCTTTGTGTTGGTGTTTTGACACATCGTTGGGAACATACAAATCTTTTCCATGGTTAGTCTTAAGATTAAAATGAAAGTTCCTTGGACAAAAGGTTTATTATGTAACTGTATCTCCCCTCTTTTTTTTAATTTTTATCTTTTCTACCATGAGTCTCAGGAAGGCATTAGCACAACTTCTATACGGGCAGGCGCATCACAAGAGTACCAATTTCCATCAAACTTTGCTCCACTTTTTTTCTTTTTTTGGGTGAGTGCATGATGTTAATTGGGGAAGCAAACTTAAATCTTTAAGTTAAGTCTATCCTACAGGTAAAAAGAGGATGTTACAAGCTGATACCGCATAACACAAAAATTATAGAAACATTTGCTACTATGCTTTAATCCTCAAAGCTATCTGATAACTATAAATTTTGAGTAAAGTCCCATATAATTTTAAATTAAATATACATTAACAGAATACAGACCCATGTCCCTCTCCCGCCGCTATCCCACCCTCCCCACCCCTCCCAGTTCACCAAGTTGTACATCGTTTTCTGACTGCAGTCTTTCAGTTCGTTGCTTCTTTTTCATATGCAGTCCCTCATCACAATAGAAATATTAATAACTGGGTTATTTATCCTAGCATCCACATATGAGGGATTACCTATTTCGATGTTTGTATTTTCTGTGATTGCGTACTTCACTTAATATATATCTTCCAGCTCCATCCATTACCTGCAAAGTCATGATATCATCCTTCTTTTTATATGCTGCATAGAACCTCCATGTGTACAGCACCACATTTTTTTACATCCACTCAGCCAGTGAGGGCATCTTGGCAGGTTGGTTCTAGCTTTTTGTTTTTGTGAACAGAGCTGCAATATAANACAAATCCACATGACAAGGACACAACAAAAAATCAACACGGGAAAAGCTCATAATAAATCCACACTGAACTCTACCAGTCCAACCGAAGACTACAATGAGATCTCCCTGGAAGGAAACCAAGACACAGACCTTAGAAGAACAAGTGTAAACATATTCAAAGAAATCAAGGAATATAAAGAACAAATCAGAGAACTAAGGGGAAAAAAATGAAATACTCAGGAAGTACTTAGAAAGAAAGAATGATAACACTGGAAAGAACTAGAGGGAGAGAGTAACAAACTCCACAAAGGACTAGAGGAGAAAGAAAGAATGATAACACTGGAAAGAACTAGAGGGAGAGAGTAACAAACTCCACAAAGGACAAGAGGAAGAGAAACACAAAAATCCAAAAAGAACTAGAGGAAGTGAAACAAAGACTCCAAAAAGGACTAAAGGAAGAGAAACAGAATGACCAAAAAGAACTAGCGGGAGAGAAAGACAAACTCTAGAAGGAAGTGGAAACACTGAAAAGATCCCAGGCTGAAATGAAAAAAGGATACCAGCAAAGCAAGGTGCTACAAGTAGAAAAATGACAAGCTCAAAAAGGAAATGGAAATACTAAAGAAATCATAGGAAGAAATGAAAAAGGAAATGGAACACTCATTCAGTCAACAGGAAAGGAAGGGAGAAAGCCTCAGAAGCAGAATGGATGAAGCAGAAAATAGAATATCAGACCTGCAGGACAACATGGAACATCTAAAATGCTCAATTGAAGACAATGAAAAATAAAAAAAACACAAGAATGTAATAACTAGGAAATGTGGCATAGTATGAAAAGACAAAATCTCTGCATCATAGGGGTAGAGGACAGAGAAGAATCCCAAGACAGTGGTATTGAGCAGATCTTCAACAGGACAATAGAAGAAAATTTTCCCAAACTGAAAAAAAGACAAACCTATACAAATACAGAACTGAAAAATATGATACAACAAATGGACCTCACAGATATCTACCAAATATTCCACCCAAACACCAGAGAATCTACTTTATATTCAGCACCCCACAGAACATTCTCCAAAATTGATCAAGCACATAGAACACCAAATAGAGAAGACCAGAAAAGAAACTCCCCATGCCATATCAAAACAATGCAAGATGCTCAACGCAAAGACAAAATACTGAAAGCCACAAGAGAAAAACAACAAATTATGTACAAGGGGAAACCCGTCAGAAATATAGCTGACTTCTCAGTGCAAACTATGAGAGCCAGAATAACATGGACCAGAGTATTTCCAGTGCTAATCAACTTTAGATGCCAACCCAGATTACTACACCCAGCAAAAATGTCAATTATAGTTGAAGGAGAAAGAAAAATACTTCATGACATAAACAAGATGAAAGGATACATGTCAAAAAAATACAACACTTCAGAAAATACTCGAAGCAATCCAAAGAACAGAAGATAGGCGCAACTATCCCCAACCAACTAAAGAGAGAAGCTAATAAAAGCATAACAGTGTAAATACAAACCCACACCAACAATGCAAACCAAGAATAAGTGGAAAGGAAACAACACACATCTCTCAATAATGACCTTAAATATCAATTATCTAAACTCCCCAATCAAAAGACAGAGATTGGGAGAATGGATTAGGAAACAGAATCCATTTATATGCTGCATACATGAAACCCATCTCACCCTCAAAGATAAACACCAACTCAAAGTGAAAGGATGGAAAAAAGATTCCAAGCAAATGGTATCAAAAAGCAAGCAGGAGTTGCTTTTCTTTTTTTTTTTTTTT